>JAWNZC010000092.1:1600000-1885000 GCA_035771165.1 Paragorgia papillata
GAGTGCGAACGGGACACTAAGTCCCATGCAGGGCAAAATAAAAAAATAAAAAAATCCCCTGAGTTTACGACCTATGACAGGGGCAATCACGTACGAGGGACCACGTGACACGGCAGATCTACATGAAAAATTGAGTAACTTAAAACTCGTCATTGGGTTGGTATACGTGGCACAGTGGTTAGCGCCAAAATTTCGCATTGGCCACATGTAAGGAGAGCGCTTCCAGTTTGACTCTACCAAACACCGCAGGTTGCCTCCGCGGGTACTCCGGTTTCCTCCTGTAGTGACACTGGACCAATAAGCGATGACTCTTATTGGACCTCTAAGGAGAGCAGTTAGATATAACTGATAGAGCTATCCAGTATAAATAAGATTAGTTTATTGTTTTAAGTTAAAGTTGAAAAAGTTAACAAAGTTCAGAAAAATAATTTTTGAAGCACTACACCCCAGCCCCCCCTCCCCCTAATAAATAGGCAGACAGGTGCATGTATCTTATAAGACGTCAAATTATGTCGAGGATAATCACCTGTGCAGTTACGTCCATTCCCAGTGAAGCCGTCGTTGCAATTACATACGAACGAACCATTCCTGTGGGTGCATGTAGCATTTTGATGACAAGAAAGGGACGAGCATTTGGCAACTGAATAAGGATATGAAAAGATACAAATTCTTTTAAGGTGGCCCAATATAGGAAAAGTACCTATCAAGTTATTTTCTTTCTCTATGAGAATATCATGATGTTACACAGTGATTCACCTGTGAAAGTTTGGGAATTGAGTATTTTGTTTTAGTATAGGGCAAACTCTCTTCGTATTTCACTTTTGAATTACTGTGTGACATTTTTTTCTGGTTGGCGTCGTTTACTGTGAAAAGTAAACCAATTTTAGCAAAAGAAAAAACCGGCATCAAGATGAAACTTCAGTTGACGATAATATTAAGCAATAAATTCCTTTCAGAAAATGCCAAAGCTTATAAGTATATAAAAAGACAAACATGAGATAGGCAGTTTAAAACAGTAAAGTCCATAAAAATATCCATTATAATTTAATTAAACTGAGATAAGGAGAACAAATTACTTTTCACCTTTATATAACGAAAGAAACCGCTATATACTGAGGTTAATTTGACATACCGCTGTGAAAAATGACCATGTAGCGTTGACCCCATGCTGTACCGGCCATATTCCTGGCAAGACATTGGTAAAATCCAGAGCCTTTCGGATCAGCTCTACTTAATTTTAGCGCGTGATTTCTCAGTTTGTACTTGGTACCACTGATGAAGGAGGTTGCCTTCAACTGCAATGGTGTGTTATCTTTATACCACGTAACGTGAAGTGTGGGACGGCCAAATACGTAACATTGCAATTCGATGAACTTCTTTGCATTTACTCTTCGTCGAAGAAGCTTCGTGGCATTCTTTTTCGGCCCTGTGGTGTGGCAAAGGAAACAGAAAAAAAAGGGAGTTAGATAGTTTCGTAACGAGTTGCCTATAAATGTTGAGTCAGAGAGCGCTTATCATGTGCCGAACCTAATTCGAAGTGTTAGGCACATGATGAGTTCGACGTTTGAATCAATTAAGTTCGACGATCTTAATTAAGTTCGACGCCCACATTAAGTTCGACCATAAGTTCGACCGAGGTGGTCGCGCTTAGGTCGAACTTAATGTATTAAGTTCGACTTGGCGCGACGTCGATTCAAACGTCGAACTTATCATGTGCCGAACCTAATCAATTCACGAAAAAACGTGTTTGTCTAGTTTATCTCGCTGTAATGCGAGGTGAAAACATGAAACTTAATACGCACGGCGGTCTTTTCGAGTAAATATGGACGCGAGAAGAGATCATTACTGTTTACTTTGTATCGTAAGTGCATAACTTGTAGTAGTTATAAGCGCGCCGGCATGTAATCGATGCGCTGAGTTGTTTGAAGAAGTACGTTCCGCATTCACCTGACAACAGGCTAGTGTAAGGCAGATTCAAGTCAATTATCTACTCACAATTACAGTAAAAACCCGCTAACAAGAACCTACATTTCACCAAATCAGCCTGGGATAGGTTCTTATATTCTTATATATTCTTATATAAATAAATTCTCAATTTCAGCCTGAGGTTCTTAATAGGAGTAGGTTCTTGTTGGCGGGTTTTTACTGTATTCTGTTTTCTTTTCTCGGTCTCTTCGGATTTACAGTCACCGTTTTTCGACAAGAAAATAATGAGAAATAGACAAGAAAAACAAAAACCGTGCGATTCATGGCAAGTTAGCCTGTGTGCAGACTTCCCCGGCCACTGACCAAATTCAACGAATGCTCGCCGCTAGCAATTAAGTTCGTTTGAAACCACGTCGAACTTTGTCGAACTTATAATATGTATTAAGTTCGACACATGATAAGCGCGACGTTTGAACCGGCTTTCGAGGAAATTAGATCACTAATATATATTCCCTTATGTCATGCATGGTATTATTTATAATAGAATGTACTTATAGTGGTGACACCGCGTAGATATGACGGTCGTATTATTGGTCATATCTACAATGCTCGCGGACGAAGTGTTGGTCAACATACAGCGTGAAACAACATACTTACTTCTATTCCGAATGGTAATTGTTGCGACATCAGTCCTGAGATATGAACTCGCTTCGACTTGACACTGGCAGGATGTTCTAAATTTTTCAAAAGTTTTCCATTGCAGTATTCGTCTTCTATATGAATACCCCTCTTCATCTGTTTTTTGTTCGTCGAAACCCACTGTCTCCAAATACGCGAAAACTGTCGAGTTATTCTCTATGTTATGGTCAAACTTGTGGCATATTATGCGCAAAGAGAGTCCACTAATGTTTCCACGGCATAATATATCAACCAATGACGAAGTTGGCTTCGCAATGTACGATAGATCGAGCTTTAGGATAGGTCTTTTCTTGTTCTCCGATTCTAAATAGAGATACGAGGTTGACGCTGTCATGCATTATTCTTCATTATCAGAGAGAAAAATATATAGGAATGAAGGAATTTATACGCGATCGAGACGACGAACTCGCTTATCGTTAGAATTAAAATTAAAACTATATACACATTAATTCAATTATGAAATGAATGCTTAGTCTGGGGAAAAAACAATACCAGATTTTCACAGAAATTGACCTAAATTAGATTACTGCATGCCGAGCGAGCAGAAATTCGCAATCCCTTTTATTCGCAATCCCTTTTAACCTCGCTTCAATTTTGACCATCCGGTATACTTCTGTGCAGGTTTCTAGTATCTCATTTGTGTTTTTATAACTTTTATAAATGTTATTGTGATTTTTTTCTTCCAAATTTTTGGAACATTTTTGTTTGTGTAAGAATTGCTAGACAGCCTCTTTAATAAAAAGTCGTTGCGTCAGCGAATTCCGATAACTCTTTCACTGAACTGCATGTGTTCATGTCACGAGACAGTTAGGGAAATTCCCTTGGAAAATATTACAAACGATTTTCAATTCCTGCAGTATCTAATACCAAAACATGACCACAATGCGTATATTATTGATGGTAAACGAACGTATAGTTGTAAACCCGTTTTAAAGCGGAACATATAGTCTAAGAATATGCTGTCCATACGTTGAGTCTCAAGTACCTCTCGGTGACATCGGTCATCGGCATTCTCACTATATATCTCATACAGTTGTAATATTAATAAGGTTACTTAATGTATCGATTGCCTCTTTTAGAAATCTTCAAGGTGGCGAACTTAGAACTAGCTATCGAGTATATAGAGAGAAGAGAATTAGTATCGGCATTTTGAGTATGTTGACAACTATACTTCAGTTAAAATGCTGTTGGCTAGCTAGTGAAAACAAACATTACCTTTGGCTTCGTTCAATCTTCGCTTACCATCGATTTCTCTAGGTAGTTGCTTGGGTCCGATTTCAAGTCTTTCACGTTCGAACCGTGATTCGACGTTCTGGTTATCAGGAACCTCTGAACTTTGGGCGACTGTAGAGAAGCATGCCAGAACGAAAGGCAACAGTAATCTTATTAACACTTCGGCCATTAAATCCAAGAAGTTTCAGACCTTGGTAGTTACTTGTACAAGGTATTAAGCAGCCGCCAACAATTCAGAAAGCTCTCTTCTCTCAAATGAGTGGACTCCGTTCGAGGTTGGCAGTTTATAAACAAACGTCGACTCATTAGATGAGTTACTGTAATACTAGGCAACAAGTAGCTGTCAAATGGCTATAAATTTGTATGCTCTGAACTCAGCATGCCTCGACATGCATCCGATCGGTCCTCTTTGACGAGAACGCGTCAAGTTCTTTGTAAACTTTGTTTTCGTATATATATATATATATATATATATATAGATATATCTATATATCTATATTGACGAGGAAAACTTCCAGCCCTTTCATGGCGAGATTCACTTAGCTTTTGACTTTATCTATCTATCTATCTATAGATACTATCTATATATAGATATATCTATAGATAGATAGATAAAGTCAAAAGCTAAGTGAATCTCGCCATGAAAGGGCTGGAAGTTTTCCTCGTCAATTACGTACTTAAGAATTAAGGCTAGTAAACCTGGAACCGGACCAAATGTTAATTTATCCTAATTTGTGCTAACTATTCAAATTACGCGTTATAAAAGTACAAACTATTTCTCTTTTCCGGGGGGGGTAGTTGTTCTGAAGAAATACCAATATACTGTTTGAGTAATAACAAGGATATTAACCCTTTGAGATCTGAAAAGGATTTTTATTATTTTACTCTGTCTAACGCCAGACGATTTTACTCGTCAACGGGAAAGCTCCAGGCTTTGAAGGGTTAAGGATAATCGCACGCAACGCCAAATTTTGACGCGTATAACTCTTTAAAGTCCTAAACCTTTCTCTGTGGTGAATAAAATCGCATGCATGACGTTAGCCAGTATAAAATACTTAAAATGTCCACTATATATAAAGGGACAACGCGCCTTTGTCGCAGGTTTGAGAGCAAGTGCAGTATGGCCAAGTGAAATATATTTCAGCGTGTAGTGCTTTACAAGTATTATAATCATGCCGGTGGTAATAGGATTTCCTATCGATCGCAGTCTCGACGTCTTACGGAGATTCACTTAGGCCTGACAGAAAACGCCATTGAATGAAGCGTGTTTGTATCATACAAAAGGGCAAAATATTTACCATAGCTTATAAAAAAATGACCGGAGGCTAGTTTCAGTGAGACTATTAATTTAGCTCCAGTAGAACTCAGACTCTTTATATGTCTCTTCGCTAGCAGAAACGTTTTCTGATTGGTTATACGACTTATATATACGATACAATGTTTCCTACTAGTGGAAGACATCGTATATGCCCTAAGGCCTACTACGTATGAAATTTTGTGTTCGTGACAAAATTCTTGTTCATTGATTCGATGGTGAATGTAAAAAAATGTCGTCTATACACAATTGGCATGAATCACATACGTCATGATGAAAATCGTATGCGACGATCGTATACATAGCGTGTAGAAAGGCCTTTCAGTTAAGGTGGATTTCCATTCAGTGTTTTTTGTCGCGCGATCGACGATTTGCGATCGCTTTCTTTTGTCTTATGGGCTCTGGACCGGCTCCGTTCCACCCGAGAAGGCATGAAACAAAGAAAGCGATCGCAAAAAGTCAGCTCACTCGACAAAAAAAGTTGAATGGAAATCCGCCTTTATACTTGGCATTAGCGATTTCCCGTCTCAATGTATCTATTCTGGGACTCTGGCATGTCTCACCAACCGCTGCTCGGTCAGTCGGCAAAGGGACTGGCACTGGCTTCAAAATCCCCCCCCCCCCCGAGTTTTAGAGTTCAATGGTTTAAACCTTTCATGCACGACTTTCCTAGACCTCTCTTCTTGACAACTAAAGTCGTCTGGCGTTAGAGTAAATTAGATAACGTTATTCTGCAGTGGTTTTGTAGGTAAATTATATGAGATTTTTTAAGATAAGAAACCAAATTTCATTAAAAACGTGTGTTGGCATTTGCTTCGACATCATCTTCTGGTATGAGGTTTAAAGAATGCGCCGAATCATCAGTTGTCATTGGTTTGTTCCCATTCAGTCCCAGTCCGCCCTCGTCTTCTTCGTACAGATCTTTGAGTGACATCTTCTCAATAATCGCCGCGGCATAGGTGTCCCCCATCACGTTAATGGTAGTCTGAAGTCGGTCCCTTTGGACGAAATACAAGTTAAAGAAAATTACTGACTATACTTATAGGTGGGGGGAGGGAGGGGAAAGAACGGTATGGGAAGAATAAATGAACTGATAGGGAAAATGGGAAGAAATATTATATAAAATAACTTATTGTATGGCTGGGTGAACGCAGGTTGATTAGTTTCCGAGCGGTCGACCAAGAAAAGCCTTGAAAATCTTTATCAAGCTATAGTATTACCTCATTTTGATTATTGCTCTTTGGTCTGGGATAATTGTTCAAGCAAATTAAAAGATCGTTTACAAAAATTCCATAACAAAGTAGGTCGTATTATAACTGGTGATAACTACGAAATACAGACTACTAGCACCCTGTTAAAACTTGGATGGGAAACTCTTCAAAGTCGTAGAGACAAACAAACACTATATCCCTAGTTAAAAAGTGTGTTAGTGGTGAATCTAACTTGAGTTCTCTATTCTCAATATCAAAAAGAGATTGCTATGACTTGAGAAGTAATAACCGTATGTTATCACTACCTAAGCCAAACATAAATGCAATGAAGAAGAGTTTCGGATATAGGGGTGCCATGATCTGGAATACTTTACCTTCAAACGAAAAAATCCAAAGCTTTTAATTTGGATAATGAAATAAAAAGGTTTCCTGTAAATTTTAAATTTGTACTAGTTTAACTTTTATTCTATTATAGTAGGTAGATTAGTGTTTGAAACGTTGTATTTTTAACTATTTGATATATTTTACACTATATTTGTAATTGTTCACACGGCCCTATGAAAAACAATCTTTTATTTTATTTTATTGTATTTTATATGATTGATAGGCTATACCGTGTATAAAGATGATTAAATGAAATAAATAAATAAATTCTACGATATCCACCGACCTGTCGGCAGTACGCATTTTCTCTGACCGGAAAGTTTTGGCGGGAAAATTTCTGAATTAAAAATAAATAAGTAAGAACTAGGTATATATCTAGGTGCTGAAACGTATTTTTTTTAAAGCTGCTTGCCTAAAAACACGACAAATCAAAGCCGAACTGGTGTAAACACAAGAGGCGACACGAAAAAGCTAAACACTTAGTTAATATGGGTAAGCTAGGTAACGGCAAACTCCGAAGACGAAACAAATGTTCAAGATTTAAAAAGAAAACGAACCAATAGCCACATAATACATTTTTATATTAACATCGTTTGCTTGGGCTGTATTGGAAAGTATATTAATTTGGCTTCGCTCCTTCGTTGCTCGGTGTACGAAAACCGCACCTGGCCCGTACAGACCTCGCTCTCGCTTAAAGTAAAGTCTTGAAGGATAAAATACTGGGGGGGGGGGGGGGGGCTAATCATCCTTACTTGCAGCCAGCGGCTGAATTGCGAAGGACGCAGATCAACATGGCTGTGTCGAGGCATGTCAAAGGCGCTCCAGGCAGCCGCCATACGACACAGTTCAGACCACGGATCACAGCTAAGATGTTAGGTGTTGATTTTATGGAGGGAGGAAAACCGGAGAACCCAGCGAAAAACCCTCGAAACACAGGAGAGATCAACTACAACTCTACTCACATGAGTTACAAGCCTCGACAATGGGGTCATTCCCAAGCGGTCATCCATCCAAGTAAACCCCGTCTAACCGGGCTTAACTTTTGGGTGAGAGCCCGTGGTGAGAGGCAGCGCGCTAAAAGCACACGCCACCCGTGCTCCCCCAAGTCTTAATCAACCTATATATATATATATATAGTACCATTTTGCGTTCAAGCTGGAAACATGAACTACTTTATGCTGCGTTTGGCATAGTTTTGTTTGAAAAGTGACCAATTGATCAATTATTATATATTCTCACAACTACACGCGTAAAAATCTCACAAGTTGTTACAGCATTGTTGCCTGAACAATGCTGTAACAACGTTGTTATCATGTGTGATGATTTAATTGATGAATTAATGTGATGAATTAATTTAATTGATGAATTAATGTTCATCATTGTTTCATCATGTTGTTACAACAACAGCAGTTGTTCACGCATGTTGAAACAACGGAAGGACGTGTTGATACACCTGTCATGTTCACCATTCTTGTAACGTTGTTGTTCATCGTTGTTACTTCATCATGCTGTTACAACATGTTGTATCATGTGCGAACAACGTTGTTGGCTATAAAAATATGCTGTTAGAACAACTTGTTCAAGACTGTTGATTTATCCATGAACAAGGTTTTCCAACTGTATAGTGAAAAACTTGTTGACAACTTGTTCACGGGGTGCAGCACAACATTGTTCATGTCTGTTACGCACAACATTGTTCACGCCTGTTAACAACCGTGAACAATTTGTGCGTTTTTACACGTGTAATCGTCCAATCAAACATTTACATTAACGTCACGTGCCAGTCCAATATTTTGATGTATAAATTTTGCAGTATCTTGTCCCACAATAATTAGATATAGTTCTTATTAAAATTTGGTGCGTGGTCATGTACTTACACAAACCACTCAACAGCAAAAACTGGTCCTAGTTTATCAATTGGTAATCCAACAGTTTCGAGGACTATGATAGTGTTAGTAAGGCCAGGACTTGGAATTCCAGCCGCACCAACAGAAACTACAGTGCACACAAATCTAGAAAGGAATTATATCAATAGTAATATCAATGATGATGATCATCATCTTCATCATCATGACGACGATGATGATGATGATACTTCTTGAGATATCCAATAGTGACAGACTAACAGTGACAGACTAACAGTGACAGACTAACAGTGACAGACTAACAGTGACAGACTAACAGTGACAGACTAACAGTGACAGACTAACAATAACAGGCTAACAGTGACACGAGAGGGACGGTAACAGTGACAGTAACAGCGACAGTAACGTGTGACAGTAACAAACGGATAGACAGACAAACAAACAAACAAACAAACAAACAGTACAAACAAACAAACAGTACAAACAAACAAACAAACAAACAAACAAACAAACAGTACAAACAAACAAACAAACAAACAAACAAACAGTACAAACAAACAAACAGTACAAACAAACAAACAGTACAAACAAACAGAACAAACAAACAAACAAACAAACAAACAAACAAACAAACAAACAAACAAACAAACAAACAAACAAACAAACAAACAAACAAACAAACAAACAAACAAACAGACAGACAGACACTTGTAATCGTCATACATGATTAATAACCAAACTACAATCGTAATCAACAAAAAAGTAATCAATATGGTAATCATAACAATAATTATCACTCATGTAATTAGTCATATCGATAATGATATCATAGCTATAAGAACAATGGTCATTATCACTACGATCAACACCCATTATTGTGATTTATAACACGATTCGTAAAGCGCTTACACTGTCAGAATGGTCTCTCCAATACTCAAATCCACGTCCGGTTCCATTTGTTCTATGAATAGGACAATGATCGCGAAACACAGAGCTGTTCCGTCCATATTACATGTTGCTCCAACGGGAAGAACAAATCTTGTTACACGTTTATGGATCTTCACCTTTGTTTCGCAACACTCTATGGTTGTAGGCAGAGTAGCGGCACTAAAAGTAGAAATTAACTACTAATAATAATATATAATGTTATTCAAATAAGACAGTGCACTTTAAAGAGATTTCCTGTCCGAGGGCTTCCCCAGAGGTGAATAAAATCGTCTGGCGTTAGCCAGAATAAAATAGAGGGCTTCCCCAGAGGTGAATAAAATCGTCTGGCGTTAGCCAGAATAAATCGTAATTCATTTTTTGACTAAAAGGGAATTGGCAATGTAAATTAGCCTAGGTTAATTTGTTTAATTTGAAAGAACTCGTGAAATTGTAATGGAAGATCTTTTACAATTATTCTGTATTATTCTTCGTTTTTGAGATACTTCAGTTTGTTTGATATGTAAGTGAGATGGTCCCTGACGTCAAAAGCAGCTACAGTACAGGGTACAGGATTGTCATGTATTACAAAATCACTTATACCTCTATGATTGCTCAACATGAAATGTTCAGTGTCACGAGGAGTTTCAATGGTCACAGTTTCAAGTGATTTTGTTGGACAAACTTGGAGATATAACTGAGTTTGCCATGTGAGGAATACTCTGTTTACAAATACCCAGCCATTTGATACTAGGTTACATGAAAGACTCGCTTGAATACCGAGGTGCCGTCTTATGGAATAGTGTTTATTACAATCAGCAAGAAGTTCAACAACTGAACTTTAAGGACTTAAAATTACAGCTGAGCACCAAGGAGTACTTTAAATACTTCAAGTTCGATGCCGTTTCCGCCTCAACCTCGCGTTTTAGAAAAAGTGAATACGTTTATATTTAAAACTTATAATATTTACATTATTATATTATTACACGATTATATTATATTATTTGAACAATTTAGAACATTGTTATTTAGTCTATAATTGTGTTATTTAGTATGTATTTAAATTTATACACGATCGGCACAATTAGCTTGTAGCTTTAATAATTATTGTGGTAAACTAAATGTTATCTTATCTCATCTCATCTCATCTCATCTCCATCTCATCTCCATCTCACCTCCATCTCCATCTCACCTCCATCTCCATCTCACCTCCATCTCATCTCCATCTCACCTCCATCTCATCTCCATCTCATCTTATCTCCATCTCCATCTCCATCTCATATCATCTCATCTCATCTCCGTCTCATCTCCATCTCATCTCCATCTCATCTCCATCTCATCTTCATCTCATCTCATCTCATCTCATCTTATCTCATTTCATCTCATCTCATCTCATCTCCATCTCCATCTCCATCTCCATCTCATCTCATCTCATCTCCATCTCATCTCTATCTCCATCTCCATCTCCATCTCCATCTCCATCTCCATCTCCATCTCCATCTCCATCTCCATCTCCATCTCATCTCATCTCCATCTCATCTCCATCTCATCTCATCTCATCTCATCTCATCTCATCTCATCTCTACCCTGCTCATGACGTCAGACAAACAAATTGAAATATCTCGAAAACGAAGAAAAATACGGGAAAGGCCAAAGTTGGAAAAGGTCTTCCCTTACCGTTTCACGATCTTTTTTTTTTTAATTAGACAATACAATTGAAGTTCAATCCTTTCATCATCTCTTTTTTAGCAGAAATTATGGACGAACCTTGACGAAGTTCCCAGAGCAGTCATCAACGCAGGCATGACATTTTTCAAATGTTTGAGAGGGCTACGGCGAAGAAAGATAAAGTACAAGGTAGGGTAAAACACGCCAGCTTGAACGACGTATCCAATAACGTTAGCAACCACGTACAATCCCATGGCGCGGAACAACGCTCCGACATTTTCGGTTTCCACGATGTTTCCAGCTATGACACTGCCAATTCCAACCGGAGCGAGCCTGAAACGAAATATTAAAGTGCATATAAACCCGAATTTTTTATCATCTGAATACGTTCTACATAGAGCAAACAGTTGTTCAGTGAAATATTTTTTTGATTGGAGCTATTCTTCAATGTTTTTTGGCGACTCGCATTTCTAGTATGGAAATGAGATGACATCTATGTAGGCATTTGGCTTTCTTTCTTTTTTTGGCAAGTTAAACTACCTGATAATTTTTGTGGAAAAACTCGTACAATATGGAACATGTTGTTCAAACACACCATTAATGGAAGAATTTGGTCATATCACTCCTGCAAATAAATATTGTATAGATTAATGATGACTTCTTTGGCGTCATCTCATTACCATTTTGAAAACAAAAATCTCTATTAAAGCAATAAAGGTTGCTCCAATCTAAAAAATATTTCGTTGTTCAACTATTTGCCATAGGTAGAGCGTATTTAGATGATAAAAAAATTAAATCCCAACGCTACTTTGGCTTAAAAGTTTTTCTACGTAATTTAAAAAGTTACTGTTCATGACCCAGCCTTTCCATACTCTACAATCTATAGTGTCTTCATCAGGGGTGATCGTTGTGAGAGAAGGTACCATATTTACACTCTCAAATATAGCACAAGTAGTTACTTTCGGCGAAAAGGTGATCGCATTTCATCTAAACGTGACCGCATTTTATTCAAACGTGTTCGTATTTTATAATAATAACATTTAATAATAATAATAATAACATTTATTGATACCGCGCGAATTCAACTTTAAGGTTTTCAAATGCGCCTTACAATAATTTTTGACATGGCCGAGTCGAAGGCATATTAAAGGCGCTCAGGCAGCCGCCATACGATACATATCGGCCTACGAATTACAGCTAAGACCTGGGTGTTGGTTTTGCGGAGGGAGGAAAACCGGAGAACCCGGTGAAAAACCCTCGAAGCACAGGAGAGACCAACTAAACTCTACTCACATGAGTCTCAAGCTCGAGAACAGGGTTATTCCCAGACGGTCACCCATCCAAGTACTAACTTCGTCCAATCGGGCTTAACTATTGGTGAGAGGCATCGCCCTAACAGCACACGCCAACCGTGCTCCCGTAACCAAACGTGTTCCCCGTATCCAAAACCGTGCTCCCGTATCCAAACGTGTTCACCTGTTATTCAAACGCGATTGCATTTAATCCAAACGTGATCACATTCACATCTAAACGTGATCGCATATTTTATCCAAACGTGTTCAAATTTTATCCAAACGCGACCGCATTTGATCTAAACGATCTCTAGTTCTAATAAAATAGGAAACTTCTTACCACATTATAATTTCAACCAGTTTCATGGTTGCACTCCATAGAGACTTACAAACGTTAGCCAATGGCTTTCCTTCTTCTTTAATGGCATTTAAAACAACTCCAAAGGCGATCGAAAACACAATCAGACCAATCATATTCGTGCCACCTCCTTTGGTAAGCCCGCCAAAATCACGAGTGACGTCATTGGTAACGAGGTTTACTTCGTGGTCACTGGGGGAAGGACTCAGAGGTCTGGGAACGATAAGGTTGTCTTGTATGAATTTCACCACTTGTTCTGCAGTCATGTTGCCCAGTTGGCTGGCATTTTTGGTGTTGAAACGGTAGTTCACTTCAGTTTCTTTGTAAGTTGTGTACACCTGAAAAATCATAGAGATGTTGTTTGATACGGTTTCTGGTTGGAGCTAGCTAGCATTGTCATTGTCGTCATCATCGTCGCCGTCATCATCGTTATTATTATTATCGCATTATCATTATCAGATTAATTATTGAACAAGGACCAGATGCCCCTTGTATTGAATTATTCCGCAAGCTGGGATGGATTCCGATTCATAATCTAATCAAAATGAGAAAAATGTTACTTGTATTTAATACTTTAAAAACGTCTTGGCCATTAGAACTGCGCAAATTACTCTCCTTCACGAATGATACTCATCCTGTCTTACTAGATCGTCCATTACGGATTTAAAACTTGAAGTCTTCCCCATGGTAAAGTCTCAGTTGGCAAAGTCTAAATTATCTTATAGTGGTGCAATTCTCTCTAATTCATTACCTTATGAATTAAAGATCATTGAAAATCACTCTGTTAGTTCTTTTAAAAATAATCTCAAAACCTACTTTATTAAATTAAATTATGAAGTTGATCACATAAGTAACTTCTCTTGTGTCGCGTGCAAATATCTCACAAAATGTCAATGTTATTATTTTTAGTCATTAGTTCAATTAATTAATTAATTAATTAATTATAATCTGTAAATATATTATGAGGGCCATTAGGAAGAATACTGTAACAAGTAATAATGTAATTCCCTCTTGAAATAAAGATTATATTATTATTATTATTATTATTATTATTATTATTATTATTATTATTATTATTATTATTATCGTCGTCGTCGTCGTCGTCGTCGTCGTCGTCGTCATTAGTATTGTCATCATCGTCGTCGTCTTCATCGTTATTATTATTATCATTTTCATCATCGTCGTCGTCGTCATCGTCGTCGTAATTATAGTCATCGTCGTCATCATCCTTGTCATCGTCCTCATCGTTGTCATCATCGTCATCATCGTTGTCATCGTCGTCGTCATCGTTGTCATCGTCGTCGTCATCGTCGTCATCGTTGTCATCGTCGTCGTCATCGTCATCGTCGTCATCGTCGTCATCGTCATCACCGTCATCGTCGTTGTCATCGTGGTCATCGTCCTTGTCATCATCGTCATTGTCGTCGTCATTGTCCTCATAGTAGCACTTTATCAAATAGAAAATATAGTTTTTTTATTTATTACCGATTTGAAAAAAGCCTCAAAAAGGTTGTCCGGGAACGCATTTCTAAAAAGGATTAGAGAAGAATTTTAGCATATTTATCTAGTGAAGAAGTAAAGTGCTGTGTAGCAACTCTCTCACTCTCTCTCTCACAACTTTGAATGTCTCTCCAACTCCTTGGCAAAGTATCTATCACCCACTCTTTTTTACCTTGATAATTCCAGTTGTCAAATTTGTGATTTACGGGGGTCCGAAATTCCTTACTTAAACGACTTCATTAAGGTTTGCTGGTCAATTCGCCGGTAAAGCGTTCTCAATTCGTTAGTATTTATGCCACAAAAGTAAAATAAATATCGTTACTTAGAAAGCTATTAATTTGTAGAATATAATGTTGTTTTCGTATTTAAAGATTAAGACGTAGACCACATGACGTCAAAAATCTGATGAAACACTCCTGCTCGTGTTTTAAATATTACTTAATGGCAATTTAATTGCTCTGTTGAAAGTATTTTTCCTCCTGTAAGGGACAAAGGGTCTATTATAAGTCGAAACTTCAAAATAATTTATTCTTGTATAAATAACACTCCTTGAGGCTGTTTACACTGAGCCGCACTCGTGTCACGAAATTCTTTCCTCGGCCGCAAAAGGAGATTTGAATTAATGTTAAGATTCGTGCACATCTAAACTAAGTCAATTCTTCTTTGTAAATTTAGTTTCAGCGAGTTTCAAAACCACAGTGAGATCCTAATCAATCGCGTGGGCAGGGATTGGCCGATGGGCTGGGAGATAGCAATTAGCAAGGGATCTCGCCCCCCTTTCATACTCTTAATTTCTCCATTTTTCCTGCTCTTGCTAATCTTTTCCGACAAAACATTGTTTGCGTTGCTCGCACGGCCTTTTTAAACTTTCGGGAAAACAGTTCCTTGGCCACAGGCCATGCTTGCAGAAGTGGCCACATTAGTGGAGGTGCTGTGAACACACGCGTTTCCGACACCTTCACTCGGTTGATAATGTCACCTTTATGCGATGCGCACTAAGCTGCGACTAACGGTAGAAGTGTACTTGTTTTATTAGTAACACTGTATCCGTAATGCCTTTATATAACCTCTTCTTGAATTTGATATGTTGAGGGACATATATATTGGCGACAAGCTTCTATCTGTCAGGGCATCGTTGAGAGCCCGCCAATTCCTTTGCAAAATGATGCGCGCGCAATACCCTGAAATTCGCCAATTTGTTGAAGATTGAATGCGTCGTTTGGGGTCTGAAGAATGTTAAGTAAATGTTAAATTGTGTTGAATCCTCTGTGTTGAGTAATTTAATTTAATAATAGGCCGCGTTTCCGTTTGAATGACTCGAATATGTCTCGCTGAGACGGCGTCTCGGGGAATAAATGGAGTTTGTAATTTGTTTTGACTTCGGTCTTGGAGGAAAACCAAAGCGTTGCTGGGACTTTTCCCGCGTCTTCGATCACTTTTAGGAGTCAGCTACACATGATCAGATGAGATAAACTTAACTCATTCCTGTCCAAGGGCTTCTCCAGAGGTGAATAAAATCGTCTAGCGTTAGCCAAAATAAAATACTAAAGACCAATTCGGACAGGAAAGAGTTAGAGAGATAGTTTATAACTCATTCCTGTCCGAGGGCTTCTCCAGAGGTGAATAAAATCGTCTGGCGTTAGCCAGAATAAAATACTAAAGACCAATTCGGACAGGAAAGAGCTAATTAGAGAGATAGTTTATAATAGGTCATTTGCACGATGACGTGATTCTGGGGTTTCGGAATGGAAATTAATATGGTGTTTTTTTTGTCTTTTCTGGTCAATTTATCGACTCTCGACTTCGACCCGGATTCTCGACTCTCGACCCTCGACTGCAACTGTTCTAGTCGAAACGAGTTTCAAGATGACAGACGCGAGATCAAGAGAATCTGCATGCAACGTCGTGCCTTCATGCTGTGTTAATGCTAATGGTGTGTTTGGAATAGCGAATTACTTCTCACTCCAGCCGCGACTCGTCTAGGCCCCACGACTATGCAATGCTACAAACAAGCAGTAATTTGGTTCCTAGATGTCTTTCTGAATACCGTGTTTACTACAAACGCTAGATCAAGACACGCCTTACTGCTTGAATGCTTTCAGAGTGTTTGGTATAGCGCATTCCTTCTCCTTCTCACTTCAGCCGCGCCCCTTGCCATAACTATGCATTGTTACAAATAAGCAGTAATTTGGTTCCTAAATGTCCTTCTGGAGACTATGTTTCACAAACGCTAGATTAAGGCACTTTTCGTAGTGTGTGAATGCTTTCAGAGTATTTGGTACTAGCGAATTCCTTCTCCTTCTCGCTTCAGCGTCGCCCCGCCCCCACGACTAAGCAATGTTAGAAATAAGCAGAAATCAGCTGGTTCCTAAATGTCGTTCTGGGGAGTGGGGTTTGTGTTTACACAAACATAATGTCGGTTTACCTTAGTAAATCTAGGAAGTTGTCCAACGAATTTCTGTGTGTCTTCCCCGATCCTGTACCTTTTTCGTTGACCCCGCTTCCGGGCTTTATAACCGACCCCAGAATAAGTCCAAGAACAGCGGAGAAAACGGTCGTGCTTAAATAGTAAACTGTTGTCCTTTTCCCCAACCGACCTGCCGAAGATAGTTCGGTATCCGACAAGGCGACGATAATACTCGAAGCAATCAGAGGCACGACTATCATTTTCAACATTCGGATAAACAACTCGCCAGGGAACTTCACGTACATAACTAGTCGTCGGGGCGATGGATTCTCGGACGATCGAACGGCATCGTGAGTGGAGATACCTATAATACAACCGATTATCACACCGACTATGATACTCAAAAGAAGTCGGTTCTCCTTGACAATTTCTTTCGCATTCTTCCTTGGCATGGTGACGAAGAAAGGACCACTCTTGTTGAAATCTTAGCCGAAGTGTTCGTTCTTCGGTACGGTACGTCGCACATAGGTATTTAATAAACAATAGGAAGGCACAACGCAGGTGGTCCTAATTGGGCTTCGAATAAGCCCAGCTATATAGAGGTGACACCTCGCAAAGCGCTGTGAAATTGAACAAATTGATAAACGGTCTAGTCTCCCACTCCATGGCGTTACCAGAGTTTTAAAATGAATGACGCATGACCAAAGTTCCTTTTATTCATGTCTGATTACAACTACCGGAATACGTTTTACACTGCAAGTGAAAAGTGTATGCCTTTTAATAAGTGCAGAGTACTTAATTTTTCGCCATTAATGTCATTTTCAGCCTTTTGAATTCTATTGAAAATACACAAAGGCTGTTGAAAAAAGTTGAAAAGAATTCAAAAGAAAAATTGAAATGAAATTGACGTCAAAGGGTAAAAATTGCGTATTCTGTACTTATTACTTTTAATAAATACAGAATACGTAATTTTCACCCTTTTACGTCAATTTCTTTCCAATTTTCCTAAATCTATATAAGATTATGTTTTATTCCTATAAAACAACCTATTGTAGTAGTTTGAAAGCCCTAAAAGCGCTGCGTTATAAATTAATCAGCACATAAGTTAAACAGGAAGAGAAAAAGCTTTTGAATACTTTCACCATGCATACACTTCAAATTATCTTAATTTCCCAGGTGTATAAGACCGTGTGTTTTACGCATCCGTGGCTCAGAGGTGTTTAGGGCTTTCAAACTACTACAATAGGTTGTTTGAACAGAATACTAATTCATTTTCTAAGGGTTCCTTTTTTTTTATACACACTGTATATGCAAACATTGAGTGCAATCAAGCATTTTATTCATCCCTACATCTATAAGTCTTGTGAGCCAGCCTGGTTAGCGGGATGGCTCGTTTTCTTTTTAAACATCTCTAATAACCTTTACACGAACCAACCTGGGTCAGTTTACCACACATGGTTTTTCTTCTTTCGTGTTTAGATGAACCAACACCACTGCCAAACGTTTGCGCATGCGTGAATTCGCTAAGACTGCGTTTACACTAGAGCAAAAGTATCCGGGTTCACATTGTTTTTCATCCTCATGGGAATAAAAAAACATTGTTTTTCATCCTCATGGGAATAAAAAACAATGTGAATCCGGATACTTTTGCTCTAGTGTAAACGAAGTCTAAGCAAAGCCGGTTTTCCACTAGAGTTTTGTTCATTTCAATCAAATAGCCTGAGAAAAAAATACATTTTCTTTTAAAAACTACTATCTATTTCATTTTGTTCGTTTAACAAGGCATATCTATATGGATCGCAATCTCGTACCCAGCGCCTGCGATCCTTTTGGCCACTACCAAGAATCAGAGGCTCTGGGAAACTCCGATGAAACTCGTCATCTGATTGGTTAGTTTAAAACAGTAAAATTTCAAATAGTGTGCACGTTGCTAACTTGTTTAATCGATTTCTCGACGTTCTGTAACACATAATTATACACGACAGACCCAAAATATAATTGAACACATGAAATAATTCAAAACAGCAAAAATCCCGACAATTTACAAGTTAAAACTATTATTATTGTCGCTTCGTCGCCAAACAAACATCCATCGTCTGACTCGTCTCGTAATTCTTCGCAGTTTCGTCTCAGAACTTTAAAATTATATAAGAGAATACAAGGTCGATGTAGTTTAGCCAAAATTCCTGGCAAAAAGTACAATTTCTTACCTGAGCGTCTGAGCCGATTACTGCCGAGTGCTGACAGCGACGCGGACATTTAAAACACACTCGTCAAATCGTCTGGTTGACGATTTTGAGAAAAGCGAAGAAAGGCCATTTGTATCGATTGTATTGTCGAGAGCTTTGTAAAACACCCTGGGCCATTCTTTATCGGTAAACAAATATTTTTCCTGGTCTTCGAACAAGCGAACGATCGTCGATGACTGTTACAAATTATAGGGAACTGGAAACCAGAGGACTGGGAACAAAAACCCAATTTTGGGGTCTTTTTCATCGGAGTTTCCCAGAGCCTCCGTTCCTTGGTAATGACCAAAAGGATCGCAGGCTCTGGGTACGAGATTGTATTGATCGCTGACAGCCTAGACACTAGGCCTTCTATATATATCTCGGCGAGGGGGCTCGCGTGCCTGTAGCGGTCTGGAAACCAACGACAAATAAGGCCTAGTCGAATTGCCAACATCTCAAAAGTACCCTAAAACGGCCCATGTCAAAGATAGCGACATACAGTAGTATCACACTTTAACGGAATGGTACATAAAAGTTGCTGGACACGAATCTAACCATTTAACGACCAAGGTTTGACTTGTCAGTGTAGGAAATGTTTACGAATTACGATAATTGTAAGAAGTACGCGTATAGTAATCAATACGTTATTTAGGTTTCATAACTTACTTGTTTTTATAATAGAGACTAACTGAAATTAACGAAATTGTGAGAAACATCGTGTGATATCACTGTATGTCGCTATCTTTAACATGGGCCGTTTTAGGGCACTTTTGAGACGTTGTCAATTGTTGGCAATTCGGCTGGGCCTTCTACTTCTTGCTAGGTTCGAGACCTTTGCGAATGCAAGCCCTCGCAAGAATAGTGGCCCTAATGTCTAGGCTGGATCGCTGATATAGCCACATATCACCGAAGTGTTTTTCAGTAGGTCCTGTTACATATTACAGTATAATTCAACAATAATAGAACATATATAACATATATAACATATTTGTACAGTTGAACATTACAATATAAGTTGATTGGTTAGTAAATGCTTCTTTGGTCGATCGATCAGCAGCCAGTTAATTAAAAAAAATTAAAAACATTAAAAATTTTTTTAAAAAAATAGAAAAATAGAACCTATCAACGATTCAAGAGAAAACTAGATATTAAACGTAGACATTTTTCCACGGTATTGGCCAACGTGGGTTTTGGCTAGGCCAATACTGAGATGGCTGCCTCGGTGCTAATAGAGACTTTAAGTCTACGACGTCAACCTCAACGACGACGTCCTTTAAACAAAATAATTCTTTTTGCAAAACAAAGAGAATGAATAATTTTTAGTCCTAGAGTAATCACAAGGCCGCCCTCGTTCTTTTTACAACGCCACTTAGAGCATTTTCACGTCTTCAGGACGACGTCAACGGCCAAAAGATGAGAACTATTGCTTGAGATTGACTTCAATACGGACACTAGAATTATTTTAGCAATACTAGGGCGTTTTGGAAGTTATTAAACTAGCTATATACAAATATGAAATATAATAGTCAGTTAACCGTGACTTCTTTAAATTGTAAAACTTATCGTTTTAACCGCCGTCGTCGTCCTAGCATCTTAAAGTCCCTTAATTCCTTCCTTCCTTGTTTCTTTCCTTCCTTGTTTGTTTCCTTCCTTCCTTCCTTCTTTCCTTCCTTCCTTCCTTCCTTCCTTCCTTCCTTCCTTCCTTCCTTCTTTCCTTCTTCTCTCCCTCTCTCCCTTCTCCCTCCCTTCTGCCTTCCTTCCTCCCTCCCTCCCTTCTTCCTTCCTTCCTTCCTTCCTTCCTTCCTTCCTTCCTTCCTTCCTTCCTTATTTTATTAACAGTACTTCAGTTCTGCTTCTGTCGTTGTTTCCTTTCGTTGAGGTGACTTGTTTTCTAAGTAATCTTTTATTGGTCTCGAAGCATCTTCCCGTTCAATCTCGTCCAGGATTTTGGCCAGCTTACGTAACTTCGTTTCGGTCGATCCACTGTTCGGTATGTTTTCATAAAATCTTAGAATGTATATAGTTGGACTGTCTATGCGTTTGTTTCGCGTTAGCCATTTTATAAACTCATCCCCAACTTGCAGTTTTTCGGCCACCAATCGCCAATCTTTTCCATCTAGCATTCTCTCGCCATCCAGCATACGTGCGAGCTTTACTCGCAGTTCTGTCGGGAAACGGCAACTTTCTTTGAAAGAGCTTTCTCTTGTTTCTTCGCCAGATCTAGAAGTGGCGTAGCCTGACGATGATGCACCGCTGCTTGATGACGATGATGACGTCTTATTAAGGAAATATTATATACGGTTAACACCTACGTCACTATACTTACCCGTATGGATGGTTAGGTGCAGACATGCATGTTTAAGACATTCCAGCCGTTGTTCGGTTACTTGGATACATGTCTAGGGCCATGTAATGGTCCCCAACCTTGACCTGTCCACCATGCCCCATGTCTGCACCTATCACACCGATTATTTCGGTGGAAGTTTAATTACTGTAGTCGTAGATTAATGGGTGGGATGGAGGGCACAAATTTTCCTCTCTCGCTGTCTTCTTTAGCTATCGACTACGCAGAATAACGGCTCTATCAAGCTGGCTCTCCAGAGCGTACTGTATGACACCTGAGAGTTCTCGTCTCTTTAATAGGCTTGCTATCGCCCCATGCCCTGCGCGTTCCTTTGTTGTTAACCTTGGTTATAAATAACCTCATTTAAAACAATGTAATTAATTGATCTTGGTTTTCATCTGACGTCACGGCGGCCATATTGGTGCACCGAAACAATGAAATGGCGGCCATATTGGTGCACAATCTTTATCCTATGGGAATTTAACTCTATTCTTATTCAAACATTTCGTATTGTTTTACCACCCCAACGGGGCCACCGATCACGTGAGTGAAAACGATTCATACAATAAGTCATTTCTTTGTGCAATTTCATAGGTTGTTCATCATGGTTTATTTGAGAGTATCAGTGTCACATTGTAAACTGAACATGTACAGCATCGCATATGTTTTGATTTATTTATTTTATGTACTATTTAAAACACGTACTGCGAATGTTTTAAATGGCTTCAAAAACTATCCATATAATAAGCTCATATAGAAATCCATTTTGAAAATTGAAGTTGTCTGAGACGCAAAATCGAAGAAAAAGCTCATCGAAAATAGCGAGCGTGTCTCTATCACATATAGAAACACGTCACGGTCATGATTTTCCTTTGTGTTTTCCTCATGAATTATTAATGAGTTTATATATATAATTATAATATATATATATATATAATCATTAATAATTCATGAGGAAAATTCAAAAGAAATTAAGGTTTAATCAATGTCTGTTTATCCGGATACAGAACTGATATCAGTGTCTGTAAATGTGATACAGAACTGTTTAACAAAACATCAGTTCTGTATCACATTTACAGACACTGATATCAGTTCTGTAGCAAGTGTACAGACACTTCGCATTCAACTATCTTGAGTAAGGTACGCTGGTAGCGTCCTCATACAAGATGAAGATGCAAACATTTGTTGAATAACAAATGATCAGAACGGCTATTTATGGCACGTCACTTAGAATATAAAATGTGGGACTAATACTAAATCAAAGCGCATGCTCACGTCAGTAATGTAATAATCGTAACCTATGAAACCTTACGTCGAAGGTTTATCAGCTCTTAACATGATGTATTTTTCCCTAACTTAATAGACGTTTTAGAAGTCATTTACAGAATACGTGTCCGTTCTGTATCGGGATACAGGCACTCGGCTTCGCCTCGTGTCTGTATACCCCGATACAGAACGGCCACTCATTCTGTAAATAGTACATATATATATATATATATATATATATTATACCACGGTAAAAGTTAACATATGGTTAATGTATAAAGTTAATATATACAAAATAACGCCACCTACCCTAAACATAGCCAAGTGATACGCTACATGTATTGTCCGTATTTTGGTCTCCTCCCCATCTTTCTGCATCACTTCAATTCGGCAACTAAATTTTTTCTTCTCCGATTTGGAATCCGTGCGTTTCAAAGTGAACGTGCGCGACACCGGAAACATGGAGTTCCAAATTTCCACGTGATCTATAGTCTAATTTATGTGATCAAAAGAAAACAAGAAATGTCAATTTAAATTTGCCAATTATAAGCCGTATACACGCGTAAAAATCTCGCAAGTTGTTACAGCATTGTTGCCTGAACAATGCTGTAACAACTTGTTGACATATGTGAACAACATTGATAAATGAACAACATTGTTCATCATTGTTTCAACAAGTTGTCACAGCTTGATGAAACAACAACCGTTGTTCACGCATGTTGTAACAACCGAAGAACGTGTTGATACATCAACCATGTTCACCATTGTTGTAACATTGTTGTTCATCGTTGTTATTTCGTCATGCTGTTACAACATGTTGTATCATGTGCGAACAACGTTGTTGGCTATAAAAATGTGCTGTTGGAACAACTTGTTCATGACTGTTGATTTATCCGTGAACAAGTTGTTCGAACCATAAGTGAACAACTTGTTGACAACTTGTTCATGGCGAGCAGCACAACATTGTTCACGGCGAGCAGCACAACATTGTTCACGCCTGTTGACAACCGTGAATAAGTTGCCGTGCGCGCAAACGAACCGAAAAACCTGTTGCCGGTTGAAAAGAGCATGCGCCACTAGAAATAGACCAAGCTTTATTTTCTGGGCGTGCGAACTACTATATCGTGAAATTTTCGGAAATGGAAGGATGTTTTTTTAGGTTGCACTGGATAAGTCATTACAGAAAGTAAACTCTTGCGATTTTGTGGAGCTGTCGATCAAGTGATTTTACTTGGCTTGACACCAGACTTGTATATAATGTTTTGTATATAGAATAACAAATGTGTGTGTTGTTTAGCACGATAACAATTGAGTAAATGGTTTTAATCCGTGATATAAGAGATTGTTATGTGTGTAGGTTACAATAGTTACTATAATTTAATATGCAGATCAAACCTGCGAAGCTTCATAAAGATTTTTCCACCCTTCTTCGATGTCTTTTATTGTATACTGAAAACCTTTGCCATTTTCCATGAGCAAAAGTGATCGTACGGCATCACATCTTGTCCCATGCACAGAATACTCGTCGTCTTGGATTTTCTTAACGAACAGACATAATAGAAAAATGATACGATTTAGGACTAGGTATAGACGAAATAGACCAAGAAGATATGAAGTTTGTAACTCTTTAAGAAAGAAAGAAAGAAAGAAAGAAAGAAAGAAAGAAAGAAAGAAAGAAAGAAAGAAAGAAAGAAAGAAAGAAAGAAAGAAAGAAAGAAAGAAAGAAAGAAAGAAAGAAAGAAAGAAAGAAGACAAGAAGTAACAAATACCCGATGTCGCCTATGTAACACAAAACCAGAAACGGTGGCTCACATACTGACTGGATGTCCAAGACTGACACAGTCAGAGTATTTGTATCGCCATAACAACGCGATGAAATGCCTCTACTATTCCTTGCTAAAGCATTATAAACTTGTTAGGAAAGTCCCTTCATGGAACAACATTACAAACCCAAAGCCGATTGTAGAGAACAACAAAGTAAGCATCTACTGGGACGTCCCTATACTATCAACAGGAAGCCAAGTTCTCTACGCCCAGGAACAAGGAAACAGGCCTGACGTTGTCGTTAACGATCACGAAAATAAAGAAATAGTGGTTGTGGAGTTTAGCTGCCCGTGGATTTCGAATAGACAGAAGAAAGTCTTAGAAAAACAAGAGAAATACCAAGAGGTTCGTGATGAACTAAAAAGAAGATATGTCAACTATAAAGTAAATCAAATTAATGTGATTGTTGATGCCCTTGGTGGGTACTCAAAGGAACTACAAGATAACCTCGTGTGCCTCCTCGGAAAACAAGAAACAATTAGAGTTTTAAAGATAATGCAAAGATCTGTCTTGTTCGGATCGATAAGGATCAAGAACTTGTTTAAAACAACTGTCGCCGCATCTGTTTCTTAAACTTTTTTCTATTTTATCTTATTTTATGACAATAACAAAAAAAGAAAAAATTATTATAATTTTTAATTATGTAAATATCATATGATTTGTAAATAGTTTTCTTCGGTTTGTGTGGATAACAGATATAGGCTACCCACTAGGGCCCTATATATCTGGGTTTTTTATATATTGTTAATTAGGCTGAACTGTTTAATTAAATGGATTACAAAAGAAAGAAAGAAAGAAAGAAAGAAAGAAAGAAAGAAAGAAAGAAAGAAAGAAAGAAAGAAAGAAAGAAAGAAAGAAAGAAAGAAAGAAAGAAAGAAAGAAAGAAAGAAAGAAAGAAAGAAAGAAAGAAAGAAAGAGGAAAGGAAGGACGGACGGAAGGATCGATGGAAGGAAGGAGAGGAAAGGAAAGGAAGGAAGGAAGGAAGGAAGGAGGGGAGGGAGGAAGGAGGGGAGGGGAGGGGAGGGAGAAAGGGGGGGAGGAAGGATGGAAGGAAGGAAGGAAGGAAGGAAGGAAGGAAGGAAGGAAGGAAGGAAGGAAGGAAGGAAGGAAGGAAGGAAGGAAGGAAGGAAGGAATTAGTTAATTAATTAATAAGGAAGGAATTAAGAAGGAATTAAGAAGGAAGGAATTAAGGAGGAAGGGAACAAGCAAGCTGACTTCCTAACTGACATGCTGCCTAATTTGTGCTCTTCCTGGCTAGTTCACTGACTAATATCGTACTCACTATTGAAATATGTCGACATTCTCGAACTTATCTACGTAGAAGTATGTCTTTTTGTCCGACCACCCAGTAACAAAGCAACTACTGAACTAGAGATATCGGCCTACTTGACTAAATCGAAAGTTTTGCATTTAATTATAGGTTATCATAATGAAACGAATCGAGTCTATTTTGTCGTTCTTTTAGAGAATTTATAGTATATAAGTAATTTTAAAGCATTTATTTTTTCTACTTCACCTTGCTGCAGACTTCAGAGTTTGGAAAACAATACGTGCGAATTTGGCAGAAATCGTCCGGTATATTGCTTTTTGTAGTGTAGGCCAAGAAGTTCATCATCTTTGCTTTACATCGACACACTGCGGCAAACTTGGTGAAGTGTAATATGGAAAGATAGCACATGTTGTCATCGTAGGAACAGAAACATTCTTCACTGGGTTTTTTATCGGCGTCGAAAATAGTTTCCCACTTTGTGTCTTGATATTCATTCGTATTGCTACAAAGTACTAAATTTAAAATGAACAAATGAGAGGATGGATGGGTGGTGGATAGATTGATGGATGGATAAAGGATGGAGGGAATGAAAATGGAAAGGGGGAAGGAAGGAGGGAAGGAAGGAAGGAAGGAAGGAAGGAAGGAAGGAAGGAAGGAAGGAAGGAAGGAAGGAAGGAAGGAAGGAAGGAAGGAAGGAAGGAAGGAAGGAAGGAAGGAAGAAGGGAGGAAGGGATATAGCCGGGAGGAAAGGAGCGAGGGAGGAACAAATAAATGAATGACCCGATGAGTGAGTGAACGAACGAACGAACGTGTTAGTTAGACAAGACAACAGGCACATTTCTGTTTCGGAAAACATTACAAAAGTATCCCAAACTTTTGGTGGGGAAGCTTACTTTGGAATCCGTGGATTCCTTTTTGAATGGCGGCACAGTGTGGAAATATCAGCATGACAGGTTTTTCAAACTTCAATCCATGAGGCCCACACATTATAACTGGACTGATGAGCGACAAATGTGGTTCCAGGTGCGGACGGTCGTTGTCATTTTCCATTAATGTGATGTAGATGTCTTCAGTTACGTCATTTGGCAGAGCCCCCTGGGGTATAATAAGCTTAGCTCCAGCATTATTCAGGATTAATTCCCCTCCACGGTGGTCTATCGTAGCGGTGCTATAATATCTTTCAAAATACAAAAGCAACAATAAGAAACAAGATTAGCAACATTGACAGCATGCGAAAAATATGTTTTCTTAAGGCCTGGCCAAACGCTTTCAACATCGCATTCAACATCATTCAACATTGTTGAACGATGTTGAATAATGTTGAAAGCACGAGTGGCCAAATTAATTCAACATCGCTCAACATTCATGAATGACAATTCATTGAACGCGGGCTACCACAAAAGCTGGAATCGACAATGTCCCGCATGGCGCATGCCTCTGTTCAACAAAGTTGAATGAAATGTGGCCAAATGCGTTCAACACCTTTCAACATTTTGAGAACAATAGAAATGTTGAACGCGTGTTGAACGAAAATTTGAACAGTTCAAATTTCGTTCAACATCATTCAACACCATTCGACAACAACGTTCAACATCACTCAACAGGGGTGACCAAACGCTTTCAACGGCATGTTGAATTCAACAATGTTGAACGATGTTGAATGAAATGTTGAAAGCGTTTGGCCAGGCCTGAGAAAATTATTTGACGCGGCGTGAAATGCAACAGTATACGGGCAAAGGGATCGGATAATTTAGCCCTTATGACCTCGTTTTAAAGTAAAAATTTGAATTTCCCGCATGAAAACGAGTTCATGCGCATGCGGGCCAGTTTATATAGATATAAAAGAATTTTAATTTGGCGGCCATTTTTTAATAAGGTCTGTAGCACCCGTATTTACCTTCCATTGGCGTTCTTTGGCAACACGGCTGCAAAAGGAATGGTGACCGTACTGGAAATATCGGTTGAGCAGGACGAAGTTGGCATTATTGCTCGGTGTTCCAGATTAAACAATGCAGGGTTGTTTCCAGTAAAAGTGAACGCGGAATCGTTTCTGTGGAGATGAGGCTCAGAATGCGAACACCTTATACCACCACCTAAGCACTGTGACCACATTACTGGAGACATTGTGTCATTGGGATTGAAAGGAGGCGACACAGGTGTGGAATGTGCGGTAGGATTGTTGTCTTGAAAAACCGAACTATCCCGCAAGCTGTTATCCGAATCTAGAAACAAAAAATTGAACAGTATCAGACATTATTGTAAAATCACGCGCTGTTATTGGTTGCTGACGTGGCGAGATTTCTCCGTAATGCCCGCGGGCATTACGAAAATTGTTAATGCCCTACGATTGGAAACAAACAAAATATCCTAAAAAAAAGTTTTTATTGCCAAAAAACGACGAAAATAAATTTTTTAAAGACTTTTTCCGAGACTGTTCTCGGTGTAAAGTACTTGAAAAAAGCGCTAGAAAATGTTCGTTTTCCAGAAAATGTTACTTTGATAAGTTCTCATTCCTTTGGTGAACTTGTAAATCTATATAGCTCACTGGAAACCCAAACTGAATTGTTATCTTTTTCTTTTGTAATACTTGAAAACAACAGTTTAAAGTGCATATAAACCCAAATTTTTTATCTACATAGAGCAAACAGTTGTTCAGTGAAATATTTTTTTGATTGGAGCTATTCTTCAATTCAATGTTTTTTTGGCGATTCGCATTTCTAGTATTGTAATGAGATGACGTCTGTGTAGGCATTTGGCTTTCTTTCTCGTTTTGGCAAAATAAACTCGGACAATATGGAACATGTTGTTCAAACACACCATTAATGGAAGAATTTGGTCATGTCACTCCTACAAATAAATATTGTATAGATAATGATGACTACTTTGGCGTCATCTCATTACCATTTTGAAAACAAAAATCTATATTAAAGCAATAAAAGTTGCTCCAATCTAAAACATATTTCGTTGTTCAACTATTTGCCAATTAGGTAGAACGTATTTAGATAAAAAAAATTGGGGTTATATGCACTTCAAGACTTACAGATTATGCTTTCTCTTCTGTTTTTCGCCTTTTTACATTTCCACCATATCACGATTAATATGAGAACTAACAGTACAATCCCCGCTCCCAACCCCGTCCACATGTGTTCTAAAATGTGCATATAAAAACAAACCAATTAGTAAACTTGGAAAGCCAATATGCATGTGGTTGATTTGAAGCTCGCACTAAATATTAATTGTAAATAGAATCACACATAATGTACACACGTAATGTTAAACACATTCATTTCATTCATTCATTCATTTCATTCATTCATTCATTCATTCATTCATTCATTCATTCATTCATTCATGCGACATAGGATATAAGGTTCTCAAAGTCATTAATAATAATTTAAGTCCACTTTCACCTTGATTTTCTCTTTAAACACTGGTTTGTTTGAGAAGCAATATATAGTACCCAGTATAATACCCAATTAGCCATTACCAAAAAGAGTCAGAAGGTTGGGACAAGGTAGGACCGCTACGCTACTTGGTATAGCGTAAACATAAAGAAGCTGTCCCTCCAAACGAACCCAAGAACACCAACGCTCGTAACTCGTTACCAGCCGCCAACTCTTTTGGTAAATGGTTATAATACCCAAAAATTACGATTACCACTGAGTAAATTAATAAAATACAAAACAATGGACACTCCAAAAAGGGTTAACATTTTTATTCAACGTTTCGACTAACTTGCAGTGATCATCAGGAATGATGATTACTGCAAGTTAGTCGAAAATCCTTTTCGGAGTGTCCATTGTTTTGTATTTTGCTATAATACCCACTTCTCGGGTTTGGATATTGGATGAAACACTCTTCCTCGTGTTTGATCTATTAAATATTTCTAACTGTTCTATATAGCTGGGAGTCCCAATAGCTAGCTCAGTGGTAGAGCGCTGGTACGTTAAACCAGAAACCGTGGGTTCGATTCCCGGTTGGGGAAGTCAGATAACTTTTTTCACAGCAGTAATTCGACCTCATTTGAACTTAATCTTCTTCATTTACAAACGCTGCTGAAGGACAACTAAATATATTTGTACACACATGACTGTTACCTTTTTGTTTAGAAGAGTTACCGGTCTTATTTGTAGTCTTGCGACAGCTGAATGAACCTATCTCGTTAACGCATATTTCATTTCCATGACAAGGGTTTGAAAAGCATTCGTTGACATCTATAAGTTAATACAATGGATTTTAGAACCCCATTTAGACTCTTTAGACTGTAAAATACTTTCGTTCAAGTTTGGCATCTCTCTGTAATTACAATTTACAATGTCAGCAATGTACTAAAAAGTGGTGAACTCACTCACCTGCGCCCTCGCTCATACACAGACTCCCTCACTCACTCACTCACTCACTCACTCATGCAGACTCCTTCACTCACTCATTCACTCACTCACTCACTCACTCACTCACTCACTCACTCACTCACTCACTCACTCACTCACTCACTCACTCACTCACTCACTCACTCACTCACTCACTCATGCAGACTCCTTCACTCACTCATTCACTCACTCACTCACTCACTCACTCACTCACTCACTCACTCACTCACTCACTCACTCACTCACTCACTCACTCACTCACTCACTCACTCACTCACTCACTCACTCACTCACTCACTCACCCACTCACTCACTCACTCACTCACTCACTCACTCACTCACTCACTCACTCACTCATTCTCGCCCGCCCACTCACTCACTCCTATCTTGGATTTTCAATATTGGACGTGCGATAGGCACGAGTCCGCAAACTATGGTCATCACCTGTACAATATAGTTCACTTCCTATAAATCCGCTTTTGCATAAACAGGAAAATGTTCCATTACTTCGAGTGCATGTTGCATTCGAGCGACAAGTATGCGACAAACATCCATCATCTAAAAACAAAGAAAAATAGACAGACAGACAGACAGACAGACAGACAGACAGACAGACAGACAGACAGACAGACAGACAGACAGACAGACAGACAGACAGACAGACGTCAGTATTTCGTTATCAAAACTATTATGGACAGTTTACGACTTTTACACCTCGGCCCTAACTTAAAAACACATATACTTCTTAATCTTACCATTAAAAAGAGTAACGGCATATCTCTTTCCCCATTCATGTCCAGCCACATTCCGAGCGAAACATGTATAGTTTCCAGACGCCCTTGTGTCTGCTATTCTGAATTGTAAGCTACGTTTTTTCACTTTATATTTAATGCCGTCAATCCTTTTTCTTCCATCATGCCCCAGTGACATTTTACGTCCTGATTTGTACCAAGAAACATGAGGTGGAGGACTACCAGTCAGGTCACATCTTAATTGTATACTTTTCTCTGTATCTGTTTTTCTTCGAAGAGGTACAACTCCTTCGTTCCGAGATTCTGAGGTGTGATGGAAACAAATACAATATATTATATACAATTGTTAAGTGGTTATAACAGTGTGTGATATAAGTGGTCATCACACTCCTTTCCATTCCAAAGAGACTGATAACCATTTATTACACTTTGCATACTAATCAGTTGAATATATGATTTAAAGCGTTTGCTAGACTAATGAAATGTGGGTGTGTTATGAGCAGTGCTGTGAGTAACTTCGTTACAAGTAACTATAGTTACAGTAACTAGTTACATTTCTAAGTAACTGTAACTGAAACTAGTTACTTTTTCTGAAGAAGTAACTGTAACTGAAACTAGTTACTTTTTGAAGAAGTATCTATAACTAGTTACTTTTCTAAAGAACTGTAACTAGTTACAATATTTGGTTCAAAAATGTGACTAGTATAGTTACTGATATTCAGTTGAGGATATCATTCTTTCTTGATAAAAATGGTTTTGATATAATAATAAAGGTACATTATGTACACATTTGACTATTTCTGCTTAGTGAAATTATGGTACTGGCATCTAAAAACCAGTAATTTCCTTGTTGATTCTAGTAACACGGACAAAGGAATGTAACTTTGTAACTAGTTACAAAATTTTTGAAGTAACTTTGTAACTGTAACTAGTTACTTTCTTTTCATTGTAACTTTTATCGGTAACTAGTTACTTTTCTAACACTGTAACTGTAACTAGTTACAAAAATTATGTAACTTTTACAGCACTGGTTATGAGAACAATATAATCTATATTACAGCGAGGATTTCACACAACTTTTGACGAAGGCGTTCCGAACTTTGTTCGTCATTTTCGAAATCGACCACGAACGAACTTGGCAAATTCATTACGTTGGTAGCCAACCAGGTTGCGAACTTCGAAACGAAGTTGCGAAATTTGAGTAGTTCAAATCATCAGATCGATTTGATCTGAGGTCAGCAATTTCAGCTGAAGTCTACTAGTAAATTGATTTGCCGTGAGAGTATCAACTATTAAATTATACGTTTTCTCATGAAATTTTACCCTGCGAGCAGAGCATTCTTTTCCTTTGTATTTCTTCGCTGAGAGAGAGAGGAAGAAAAGTAGGCTCTGCTGTATTCGTGTTTGGCTTCGTCCAAGATTTAGGACGAAGTAACCCGTTTAAGACCCGTTTAACCGGTTCTCGTTTTGTTTTCTGCTCTGATTGGGACTGGATTCGAGATTGTAACCAAGCAACTGACATGCATGCGCAATGGAAACCAGTCACGAATACAGCAGAGCCTACTTTTCTTCCTCTCTCTCAGCGAAGAAATAAGGAAAAGAAGGCTCTGCTCGCAGGGTAATGAAGTTTATCTTTGAGTGTTAATATATCCATGACGACAATTTTTCCATATTTACTCTACGTCCAACAGGGAACTTCGAAATGATCAAACAATTCGCAATCTCGTAAGTTCACAACTTTGTTTCGAAGCTCGCAACCTAACTGGCTACTACCCAACTTCGGAAATAACGAACAAACTTCGGAACGCTTTGGTCGAAAGTTATGCGAAATCCTCTCTAACACAGTACTTACTTTGAACTTCAATCTTGATGCTAGCATTAAGAATTGCACCGTAGGCATGCCGACCGTGACAGAAACAGAGAAAGCGTGTGCGATGACTAGTAGCTTTGGGATGAATTGTTCGTTTGACGTGCTGTGTCCTAATGCTGTTGTTTAAGAATGGCGTGATGGTGTCATCTCTATCTCCATCAAGTGTAGGGCAGCTTATTTTCATATCATAGAAACCGGGTATAATAGATCGACATAATATCCGAAGTAAAGCCGGCTTGGCAATATAGGACATGTGAAGAAATTTTGACTGAGGAAGTTTCCCATATTTGGCTCCACCTATAAGGAAATACCAAAAGAATTTTAAAAATTTTTTAAAAATATGGTGTTTAAAACAAGTCATGTTTATAAATATCTGACATTATTTATTGCTTTGGAGGTTTATATAGAAAAATATTTGCCCGAGAAACATATTTTCATGCATAGGTGTGTGACCAAGGGCAATAAATATATATAGATTTACATTTCATTTCTTTTAAATTTTCTTCATGAATTATTAATGAATTTGATAAATATAATTTATCTAAAACTCATTAATAATTCATGAGGAAAACACAAAGAAAATTATGTTTAATGAGGGTCTGTTTGTGTGATATAGATTCCTCTTGATTTACATAAACTTTAGCTTTGATTATCTCGACTTTGGCAACGTTCTTTTTCAAAATTACAAACGCCAATGAATTTACCAAATAGATCGTTTTAGAAGTTATTTAAAACATATATATATATATATATATATTTCTAAAATTCATTAATAATTCATGAGGAAAACACAAAGAAAAATCATGAGCGTATCGGATCTATATATGTGATATAGACTCGCTCTAAGTTTCTCGCTGGTTTTTAACGGCTGAGATAAGCTTAATTTTCAAAATTGCTACGCCAATGAACGTATGAAGTGATTCTTTTTAGAAGCCATTTAAAAACCTTGCAGTACGGGCTTTATCGGCTCTAAAACACTCGGCTATCGCCTCGTGTTTTATATCCGATAAAGCCCTCCTGCGCGGTTTATAAATAGTATATATATATATTTCAAAAACTCATTAATAATTCATGAGGGGAATGTATGTGATAGAGACACGCTATATATCAGTGATAGAGACACGCTCGCTATTTTCGATGAACTTTTTCTTTGATTTTGCGGCTCAGACAACTTCAATTTTCAAAATTGATTTCTATATGAGCTTATTATATGGATAGTTTTTGAAGCCATTTAAAACATTCGCGGCTATCGCCTCGTGTTTTAAATCTGATAAAACACTGCTGCTCATGTTTTAAATAGTACATAAAACATGTACTTTATATATAATTTCTCTCTCTCTCTCAATCTCTCAATCTCTCTCTCTCTCTCTCTCTCTCTCTCTCTCTCTCTCTCTCTCTCTCTCTCTCTCTCTCTCTCTCTCTCTCTCTCTCTCTCTCTCTCTCTCTCTCTCTCTCTCTCTCTCTCTCTCTCTCTCTCTCTCTCTCTCTCTCTCTCTCTCTCTTTATTTCTCTCTCTCTCTCTTCTATTTATACAACAATCTATGAAAAACAAACAATCTGATTGACTAAGAACAATGCGTTTGTCTGATATCAATGTTTTCCTTTTGGCGGTTCCTTAACTTTAGCCACCTGTGCATATTTGGCTGTAACTTATTGTAGTTCAGATCTACACGAAGTTGTAACTGAAGATGAGAGTGAAATCCTAGCCCACTATAACACCGTCGTTCTTTTCTTAAATTATATAGGCTTTCGACTCGGTTTGCTATAGTTTATACCTCTTCCTCGTCGCCATTGAGTTTTGGAGGAAACTTGGTTTCGGGTAAGGCAAGTTCGAGTTTTAAAATATTAGGATTTAACTGTGAAATTGTATACTGTTTAATATTAGGCAGTCATATATGTGTTTAGATGCTATTTGTGTGTGATAAATGAATAAAATAGGAAACACGGAAATACGGAAAAAATGGGGTGTTGGTGGCACAGTGGTTAGTGCACGTGCCTTTCACCTCTGCGAGCCGGGTTCGATTCCTGCACGGTGCAGTTATCTGATTAAAAAAAATTCACCTTGGCCGTATGTGAGAAGAGTGCTTCCAGTTTGACTCTGCCAAACACCACAGGTTTCCTCCGGGTACTCCGGTTTCCTCCTGTAGTAACACTGGACCAATGAGGGTGGGCCCTTACTGGACCTCTGAGGATAACAGTTTAGATAAACTGATAGAGTTATCCAGTATAAATAAGGTTAGTTTAAATAAATAAACACGGAAATAGGACAATGAAATCATCGATTTTTGTTGCACAGAAGTAGGAAATAGGAATTACACTTTTAGGCTTCCATATAACAGATATATAGCCTATATTCCCGCTGGCATTTGAACGTGCGTGCACTTATTTATACTTAGGGGTTGTTTACATGAGGCCAGCCCGAACTCAGGCCGGACTGACTTTAGCTTGGTTGTAGTGTTTTTACTATAGATCGTTTTCATGAGTCCGGCCTGAGATTCATTTCACGCCGGCCTAATCTCGGGTCGCCCGCTAGACCGAACTGAAATTTCGAGGCCGGCCAACTCCATGCAGGCCGGCTTCCATGAGCGTAAACAGAATCCATAAGTCAAATTCGAGCCGATTTGGACTACGAAAAAACCCCGCTTTTTGACCGACATATAGGAACCAAGGAATTTCAAGACCGGTGTCACAGCGGATTTGGACCCCCCCAGTAGATTTGGACCCCCGGTCCGAATCTACTAGGAGATTTGGACTCCCGTTGGCGGATTTGGACCCCCCTCCAAAAGTTAAATATATGTGGTGTGAACACAATAATATAAACGAAATTCATAATAGCGAACAGTCTGAAGTTTTTTTGTCACTTTATATTACTTATAAAGAACACAAACCGTAAAATAGAAACCACTACCAGAGTTAGTAAGAGCGATCTCCACGCTCTCCATTTTTAGCGATGTTTATTTATCCTTGTAGTTGTATACATATTTTCCATTTGGTAACTTTCTAGTTTTTTTTAGTACTTACTCAGTTTAATAACAGTGTTAAGATTTTTGAATTTAGATAATGTTACTGGCAATAGAATTTTATTTGATGCATGTACGTCAACGAACCAAATTTTCGAACTATGAAAATGTCGCCCAACAATGTTTTTTATTCGCTATTGCAACACAATAAGCTCGACTACACACGTAAAAACGCACAAGCTGTTACAGACCTGCAAGCAAGTTGTTACAAGGCTGTTCAACAGGCTGTCACCGTCATGTGTTCGCACTGGCTGTCCCAGTCTGTTAACATGTCTGTAACGGGTTGTTGACAACTTGTAACAAGGTTGATGACTTCAACAGACTGATGACAAGTTGTTCCAACAACCTGTTACCGTTCTGCACTCAACAAGTTGTTAACAGGTTGATGCTAACAAGGTTGTAGCAGCTTCTTGAATGAACAGCATTGTTACAACTTGTTCCCAGCCTTGCTACAAGCCTGTTGCGAACACATCCTGTTGACAAGCTGTGAGATTTTTACGTGTGTATATGTGAGGTTTATAACTGGCTTTGGATATGAAAATTAATGAATGTAACATATTCATCGTTTTCTGGGTTTTTTTGGGTATAAAAAATATTTAAAAAGGGGGGGGGGTCCAAATCCGCCAATGGGGATCCATATTTACTAGTAGATTTGGATCCCCCGGTCCAAATCTACTAGGAGATTTGGACAGGGGGGTCCAAATCTACTGGGGGCTCCAAATCCGCTGTGACACCAGGATAAACTTTACGTTCTGTTTATATGAAAGAGAGTACGTTACCAGGCAAGTTGTAATATTTGAGAAGATTATCAGCAACGATAGTGACATGAAGTATAACGAATATAGAAAATTCATCCCGCTATGCCGAGTTACCCGGGCAAAAGTGTTTATATGGGGAAATGTTTATCTCGCCTTGCCGAGTTCCCATTGCCGAGTTCTCGCCAGGGCGATCGAGTTACGGGAACTCGCCAAACAGGCCGTAAAGGGGAATTCAGCATTCAGACGCTCAACTAACTTTCAACCGCCGAGTGAAAAGTCGTCTGGCGTTATACAGCCCGAGTAAAATACTAAAATAAGAGTAAATGTGGATTTTAGCGTTTAGAGGGTTAAAGATCAACGTATAATGATAAATGCGTTCGAAACGTTAAAAAGGGACTTTAAGTTGCTGGGACGACGACGGCGATTAAAACGGAAGTTAAGTTTTACAATTTAAAGAAGTCACGGTTAACTGACTATTATATTTGATATTTGTAGCTAATTTAATGGCTTCCAAAACGCCACCAGTATTGCTAAAATGATTGTAATGTCTGTAATTGAAGTCTATCTCAAGCAACAGTTCTCATCTTTTGGCCGTCGACGTCGTCTTGAAGATGTGAAAATGCTGTAAGTGGCGTTGCCGTGATAAAGAACGAGGACATCGTTGTGGTTACTCTAGGACTAAAAATTATTCATTCTCTTAAATCGAAAGTAAAACCAAAGAAGAACGCTGTGGCTACTGACGTATTGTATACGTACTTACATTTGCATATGCTAATTTTTCTAAATACAGTATCTCTGTCCTCATGGCAGCATTTTGAGAAATGAATCAAAAGATCAGTTATTTTCTAAAAGTAGTTTTATGTTTGCTTATATCAAAGAATGTGTTTTCCGATTTTCTAAATACAGAGCTGGGTTTATTTTATATAATAGGCTTGCAATGACCTGTTGCGGTTCGCTGTGTACAACAAAGAAAAACAGCAAGAGATACGGCTAGACTGAGAGTTGTATATACAAACCCGCCAATTTTGAAAATCCATTTAAAATGGATTTCAAATGGATTTTCAAAATTGGGGGGTTTGTATATTATGGTGTATATTCAAAGCAGTAATAATTCAAAAGCAAATTCTTAAATTACATGCTGGGGCGGTTTCGGGGAATTCCCTCGTCACAGTTCAGTAACTGAACCGCTCTAAGATCAGCTTTGATACAATATCACATGATGCGCCATATCAATGATAAGGGCTACATACAATGAAAATATGATACAGTACACAATGTTGAAGATATGAATCGATATAGCGGACTGTTTGTACGTACGTACGTACGTACGTACGTGTTATCGGTATATATAGAAAACCGAACATAAGATTTATTACTATTTCACGTATCACAGTTGGATACATACACGAGCTAACTCACTTTGGCGACATGATTTTCGTTCGCGTTTACATGAGAAGGGCTAGCTTGCCTCTCGACTCCCGAGCATTTCAATTTCTCAGTTCTGACAAGACACGAAAGACTCGTTGTTTAAATATGAACTATACACAAACAAAGCAGAACAGAAAATATGTCGAAAATATATCACCTGTCGGTGGCGATATTTTATATACATCGGGGAAACCCAGACCGGATAACCGAGATCTCGGTCTCACAAGCGAATAGTCAGTGTACCCGGGTTGGCTCGCCTCCATAGAAACACCCGTTTATACAGTGAGTTACATCATTCAACAGTTTATAAATAAAGCCTTTATGAACACGTTGCCAACATGCATTACCTCTCTTTAACGTTTTCTTGCCATCATTTTGTTTTGAATGATTATGCTTTCTACTGGCGGTTGTCGCCAGGAACGCCGCCAAAAACGTCACCAATACTAGGTAGAAGGTTAGGCGCATCTTGCGAGTTGGTTCAAGCGATTTCCAAGCAGGTATTGCCGCCGAATGGACCTTAGCTGTGAATATCAGGTGGTATACGATTAGTCAACAATTCCAACAGGTTTATAATTAGGACGTCTCTTCTCTTCGTTCCGTATGTTTCACGCCAACGGATGGAGCGTAACTACGTCACAATTGGCCTGCGACAATGTTATGTACAAGTCATTCAGCCAGTTTGATTGGCTGTAAAGTTTCTACGTCATTCGCAAGCAATTGCCAACAGCCAATATTGGAATTTAGTGATTAGCCCACTTGCACTTCACCTCTGCGACCCTAGTTATTGGATTCAAATTTCTCTTTAGTCGCATGTGAGAAGAGTGCTTCCAGTTTGACTCTACCAAACACCACAGGTTTTCTCAGGTTTTCTCCTGTATAATAACACTGCACGGTCCTTACTGGACATTTAGGAGAATAGTTTAGCTATGACTGATGGAGTTGTCCAGTATAAATAAAGTTAGTTTAGTTTACTCTGGTTTCCTCCTGTAGTAATACTGGACCCGCAATGAGAGACGGCCCTTACTGGATATTTAGGGAGAACAGTTTAGTTATCACTGATAGGGCTATCCAGTATAAATAAAGTTAGTTTAGTTTACTCCGGTTTTCTCTTGTAATAACACTGAACCAATGAGGGATATATGGTCCTTACTGAACCTGAAGGGAGAACAGTTTATAGATACGACTGATAAAGTTATCTAGTATAAATAAAGTTGGTTTAGTTTACTCTGGTTTCCCCTAGTATAGTAACACTGAACCAATCAATGCGAGATACGGCCTTTACTGGACCTCAGTTTAGGAAGAACAGTTTAGATATGACTGATAGGTTTATCCAGCATAAATAAAGTTAGTTTAGCTTACTCTGGTTTCCTCCTGTGTTATCACTGGAGCAATGATGAATGGTCCTTACTGGATCTCTAGGGATAACTAATAGGGTTATCCAGTATAAATAAAGTTAGTTTAGTTTATCCTGGTTTCATCCTGTAGTAACACTAGACCAGTATTTATATAGATATGATTGATAGGGTTATCCAGTGTCGGAGATTGAGCTAAACGTTACTTAAATAAACGCACATAGTCAACGTGGATTGTGAAGTTGTGAACTGTGAATAAAAACCTTGAAACTTATAAGTGACTTGTCTTGGATAAGCGAAAAGATTCAGGATACCAGTATAAAATTAAGGGTAGTTGTGGCGAGAACAATTAAAGTACTGGCGTTTCGAGCCACTTTTTAAATTATTTTTGAATGTAGTTTACGACTTCTCTAGCAAACGAGTAGTCAAAGCTAATCTCGGCGGGCCATAAATTACAACAAACAAGTTAGCTCTCTCCTCCGCAGAGGCTTCTGGAGCTTTTTTGAGCTCTTCAGTATGTAGGGGTTTAATATTGCAGCCTTCGCATGCAGGGATATATTTAGTAGATTATAGAACATAGAGTAATGCGGTAGTGTAATGGGCAATAAGGAAAACCGCATTATAAAGATTAGAAAGACCCGTTCATTTTATGATCCGATCACAGAAGTGTACAATACGGATATTTGTGTTTTTTTCCGGTCTAGCCAAGTACAGGAAATATATAAACTTCTGCCCGCAGGCTAATTCCCTCCTGCCTGGTGTATGTTGCGTTCCATTGCCTATATATGGAAAGTGACGTCTTTACGTGTCATATAATGAAAGGCCAAACTGCACAACGAAGCCAATGGAATTTGGATTTTCGACTAGAAAATTTTAATTGGGCATAGAAATATACTATATAGCGCAGGTTGAGCAGTTACAAAACTACGCTATATTTGTCATCATCTTTCACTTTTTTTCACTTCGCACATTTTTCACTTCATGGCACTTCCACTGACAATAGATCGTTTTCACCTGACGTCACGGCGGCCATATTGGTGTACCAAAACAATGAAATGGCGGCCATATTTGTGTACGGTATGGGAATTAGCTCTTTCTTATTCAAATATTTCGTATTGTTTCACCACCCCCATGGGGTCACCGATCACGTGAGTGAAAACGATCCATACTCAATTCTCAGTTCTTAAGAAATAACTACATGCATTCTAAACGCCTACACACACATACCCGACAGACACAACACGTTAAACTCCTACTCTCACGCAACTCAATCAACATACACACTTCAAACATCTAATTATAGCTTTATTTTGTATATATAGCTGACCTTTTCCATTAATATTTTAACCTGTCGAAGGCTGGTAGCCGAAAGCTTGTTGTAATAGAATATTTTGACCAGAGAACGTTTTATTTGCTTTATTATATCTTTCGTTGAATCGTGCTTAGAGGAACATGTTGAGCTATAGGCTGTTAGGACCAATATTCGATGAGTTAGTAAAAAAAAAAGTATAGTTTTCCAGTGTTTGTATATTAGCTTATGGGATACAACCATATGTCAATAGATTCCTTTGCATGACAGTAGACGGACATTTTGAGATACTACACGATTTTTGAACTGATCTATTTATACATGCCTGTAGCTTGCATTTGATCTCCTCCATAACCCTCCGACTCCCAGTAAAGGCACTGCGATCCGAATTGAGAAGCGACCCGGATCGAGATTTGCCATGTAAGCAGTTTCACGATCGAATTCCGAAACGATGATATTCCCTGACATCCAGCCAGTCATTTCTAACATTTAATCATTTTGATATATCCTGAATCTTTGCATGCGAAAACGGCGACTTTTTAAACGACAATATAATAGTCTTTGAGTGTAAATATTCTACGAGCTATTTTATTCAGCGGGACTCGAACCCACAACCTTCGGATTCGCCGGTGAGACGGACGATTTAAGTTCGATGTTTGTTCTACGTTTAACCACGGTTAATAGAAGGTTTAACCTATACCAACGCCGTTCAAGTTATCCTATAGTAAGTATCTCAATGGTTAGAGCGTTTCATCGGCGACCAGAGCTTAAGGCTGGTTTCCACTCAGGAAAATTTTCCCGCTCAGGACAGGAATGGACATGGACTGAAGTTTTCTGTCTTGTGAGCTCTCGGTCGGAACACACATGATTTGAATGCGCGCATGATTGTATATACATGTATTATAATGATATATTCATTAGTAGTACTGTTATGCAAACCGACACTGTAATTTCAGTAAAGTCACTTTGTTATTAGCTCTATATCAAAACAGAAATTTACCTTTATCCAAGATGTTCTCGTGGTCGAAGTGAGTGGACGATTGATATTTTGCGCCGAAGGTCGAACACATGGCGAAATCCAGTAGAAATGTTAGCAAAACGGACATATAAAGCGTCCTCATTTTGACCATACCGTAGCGCAGAATCTACTTAAATAGGCCTAGAAGTTCTGTTTGTCTAGAACCCAATCAAGACTATATAGACATTCAGTGACATACGGTTTCGATTAGGAGCGTATCAAGTAGAGAGGACTCAGGTATTAACTGAGAATCGTTTTTCCATTGGCTGCATAGCTCGCATGACTTGAAACTAAGCGCTGTTGATAATATGACTTGGGACGAGTAAAATCGACGAGTAAAATCGTTTGGCGTTAGCCGGATACATCCGAGGATACATCAGCGTTTAGCAAAGAGCGAATTTGGGACAATATATGTAATTTTTTCCGGCTCCTACAATCATTTTCAAAAGTCTTGGGACATATTTGCGTAATTTTTGATTTTACAACTCTCCCAACCCCCTGTTCAATGTTGTTTGTAAAGGGAGGGGGAGGGAGGGATTGTGTACATATCGCAAAATAGACGATGTTGAACGATGGTATTTTTAGAAAAGCTCAAGTGTCCCAACTACTTCTGAGATTGATTGTAGAAGTGGCCAGTAGACTCGTAAAATAGTCTGACGTTAGATCCACGTTTGCCGCAACCAGCAAACTCCATTTTGCAGTTTGCTGTTTGGTGTGAGAAGTTGGATTAATTTGTACATTTAGATTGAAATCTTTGTGATTAATGGTAACTTTACAATTATAATTGTAAACTACGGCAAAAAAGGAAATTATGTGCCAATAAAAATACAGGACTTAATCCAAAGATAATAAATAGCTACCTTTTTTCTACTCAAGAAGAAACAAATAGATTTTCTATTTTAATTAAAGCAGTTGTATCAGTTGACTCCGCCATGTTGGATTTTCTTTGAAATAACGAGCTTCGTTTCTTGCTCTTAAAAATCGTAGCAGATCAAAGAAAAATACATTTTCTTTTAAAAATTAAAGTGCATATAACCCCAATTTTTTTATCATTCCACCCTTAGCAAATAGTTGAACAACGAAATATTTTTTAGATTGGAGCAACCTTTATTGCTTTAATATATAGAGATTTTTGTTTTCAAAATGGTAATGAGATGACGCCAAAGTAGTCATCACTATCTATACAATATTTATTTGCAGGAGTGACTCATGACCCAATTCTTCCATTAATGGTGTGTTGGAACAACATGTTCCATATTGTATGAATTTTTTCACAAAAATTATCAGGTAGTTTATCTTGCCAAAAAGAGAAAGAAAGCCAAATGCCTACATAGACGTCATCTCATTTACCATACTAGAAATACCGCCAAAAAACATTGAAGAATAGCTCCAATCAAAAAAATATTTCGCTGAACAACTGTTTGCTCTATGTAGAACGTATTCAGATTATAAAAAATTGGGTTTATATGCACTTTAAAGTTTATTAATTTTGTTTGATAACGTCAAAAAAGACAACACGACGGATAATATATAGTTTGGGTGGAATAAAAAGCCACGTCTATAGATCACTTACAGTAAAAACCCGCGTTGATAAGAACCTAAATTTTTCCAAGTTAGCCTAAAAAGGTTCTTATATAAATGGTGTTTACTGTGAAATTAGGCTATTTAGGTTCTTAAACGGGTTCTTATTTTCTTAAGAAAAAAGCTACTCGTTGCTGGTAGGTGTGGGACACAATTATTTGTTGCCCTGTTCTACATGGTTCTATACAGTTGTATATACAGTATATATATATAGACAACATGGTATATTTAACATATCAAGAGTATTATATCTGAATGACATTGCCAGTTTCATTACTTTGTACACATGACATTTGCCAATTTCATAAATACTTTGTAGAGCTTATTTTCTTTGATTTATGAATTTTTAGTTTTGATTCTATTTGATAAAATAAGAACCTGATCATAAAAGGTGAGGAAAGTTACACGCCGCCATTAGAGGGGAAAAACAGCTAAAATCCGTCTAAAACACAAAGCCTTTTACTAAATGTTCATCACGATTTATAAGAAAATGAAACTTCTAGAGTTTTCCGTCTTATGTACTATAATTATATAAATTCTTACTTTAGTTCTTTATTGAGGCATCGATTATCTTTGTTGAAATTTTTCCACCCCTTGGATATAAATTGTGGCCGCCATTTTGAAGTACCCGCGCGTATTGGCAAGTCTCATAGGCAAGTCTTCAAAAGGCCTGGATACTAGCTTTTCCCCTCTAATCGCAGCGCCCTATTTTCCTCGCACATTTGACTGGACTCCGCATAGGAATGCCCCCTCTAGTATTATATTATGATCTCTATGTAAAACACTCCCACTCGTTTATGAAATATTACATAAATATCTTAGAAATAGAACCAGAGTTGTGCCGCCGGCATGTCGACGTCATACTCGTTACCAGTTCCTTCTTAAAATTACCGTACGGAGCCACCTTAATTACATTTTGGGGCAGAGAAACATATCAAAATATAAAAAAATTGTATAATTATGAATGTTGATATGATCAGCAGAAATTAAAGGGCAATAGCACTAAAAATTAAGTTTGTCTAATTTGAAAGAACTCGTACAATTGTAATAGAACATCCTTTACAACTTTTTCGTATCTCTCTTCGTTTTCAAGATATTTCAATTTGTTTGATATGTAAATGAATGGTCTCTGACGTCAGGTGTGGGGTAAAATATTTTCACATGTAGCAAAACCAGTTATATCTCTAAGTTTGTTCAGCGAAATAATTTGAAACTGTGCACATAAAAACTCCTTGCGACACTGAACATTTCATGTTAGATATGTAAGTGATTTTGCTCTGTATGAAAATATTTTACCCCACTCCTGACGTCAGAGACCATCTCATTTACACATCAAACAAATTGAAATATCTTGAAAACGCAGAAAGATACAAAAAAGTTGTAAAGGATCTTCTATTACAATTTTATGAGTTCTTTCAAATTAGACAAACTTAATTTTTAATGCCAATCCCCATTAAGTTTGGACTGCATGTCACGCGATAGAAAAAAAATCTCCTCTTAAACATCAGTTTCTTTGCCTCTTGATGACTCCACAGGTCTGCTGCAATAACTTCGAATGATTTCGACTGCGTCATTTCGGCCGATGGTGAAAAGAATGTGTTCCAGGTGGTCTAAACCGCGTAGTAATTCATCGTCAGGTTGGGTTTCCCAAAACTGCAAAACATATTCGGTGGGACTTACAATATTTTTATTATCTCTCAGCCACAGAATATCGTCCGTTGCCATACCAATTTTCTCAGCTACCGAAGTCCAGTCGTTCGGGCCGATGGCACTACTACTTCTGTCCAATTTACGCATGAGCCGGCGTTTCAGCTCTCGCGGAATATAGCGATGACTCAGCCTTTCCGACGAGCTTTCAAATCCCGAGTCGGTTCGTCTCAACTGATTGTTGGCTGTACCCTGTTATATATATATATATGTAACAAAATTAGTTAGTTAAAAACTTAGTTGACCGAGCGCAGGGATTATTTTAAGGCATTTTTATCACTGCACAAAGAGCTGAAAAAGCGGGATAAAATCTAACTTCAGTAGCACGTTAATTTAAAGGGTATTGGCAATAAAAATTAAGTTTGTCTCATTTGAAAGAACTCGCTAAATCGTATAAGAAGACCTTTTGTAATTTTTCTGTTTCTTTCTTGTGTTTTGAAATATTTCGACCAAAGACAGCGTGCTGTCCACCATCTTGTTGTAATATTTGGTCTAATTAACTAGGAAATTAGTGACGTCGCAAGCAGGGTAAACCTGATGAAACTACTCCGTGGGTGCCCGAATTTCCACGGAAGGCTTTTTAAATGTTGTGGGTCAATTCAAAATGGAAATAGCGCAACAAAGAATCGAGTTTCTAGCTCATAATGTCATAAGGTTGGCAAGATAAAAATTTCACTTTACCCTGCTTATGTCGTCACATGCATAATTTTGCATATCGAAAATAATTCCAAGATGGCGGACAGCACGCTGAGTTTGGTCGAAATATTTCCAAAACCAAAACAGATACGGAAAAATTGTAAAAGGTCTTCTTATACCATTTAACGAGTTCTTTCAAATGAGATAAACTTAATTTTTTAAGGCTGTTAGTTTACGGTACGCTTAACGTTATCAGAAGATAGTGGACCAGGGTCCTTTAACTTATCGTCTTATTTGTGTATTTGCTAATTTAAATATTGATATTAAATAGTATATGTTGGAATGTACTGTGCCTTTGAACATAATTTCTGTTGCGATTCTTTCAAGAATAACACCCTGTTCTGCGTTCTTTCAGTACAGGCAAAGCGACGAAGGAGCGAGATTTGTGCGAGAAGACCAAAGGCAGGATAATTTTCCCGTAAAGACCGACCAAGCGAGGTTAATAAGATTTTTATTATATGGCCTATGTTTAGTTTAGATTTATTTGAGTGTCAAGAGTACAAGCCGCAAAACCGAAACTATAACCGACTGTTAACAAAAACTTCAAACAACCAAAATACTTTCAGTCAACGTAAACACTGTCGTTTTTAAAATTTTGTCGCGATATTTATTTTCACCATATCTGAACACCATGTTTACCTTGAATTGCTTAATTTTTTTTTATTTCATTTTTTCAATTTCTTTAATGACCAGTCTTAACCGGTTTGTAAAGTTTGTGGGTTCGAGTCCCGTCTGGAGCTCAGCGTTTTCTGAGTTTAACTACATATACTTACGACAGCTTGTATAGCAAAAACAACTGAAACTGGCTTTGAAAACAAACACTTTACATATATATAGTGAAAACAGTGAAATGAATGCAATTCGCAAGTTTGAAGTAACTTGACCCAATCGATTTCTTCCATAAAACAAACGTTGATTTCAAATCGATAAATTAAGCTGAATAACACCATTTCTGGCATTTCAGTTCATCTTATACCATGTCTGAGCGCCCCCAGTTGTAGATAGTTGCACTGGACTATATTCAAGTTACTGATTCTTGGTCAGTTTTTGACACCGACACGAAAAATTACGTAAAAACTAAAAAGGTACTTACCTCTTGACCTACCACGGCAGAAACGGAGATCTTGACTGGTTTGCCGTCTGATCCTTGGCAAGCTACGATGTTGCAGCGAACGTTCTGTATTTCAGTATTAGTATGTTTTAACGTGAATGTACAAGACGGTACGGGTGAATTCAGTGTACTCTCCCAGATATATGGAAAGTCTATCTCCTGTTGTCATCGTAAGACGTAAGCATATATAAAGGAAACATTATAAAGGAATATAAGTGGAAGGGACAGTTCATACAAAGCAAAAGTAATCCCGGATATTGCGCATGCACATAATCAAATCTGGATTAACGATACACAATTTTTTAAAAAGGTACTCACTAGCTTTTTTGAAACTGACGTTCTGCGCATTTAAATAACCTTTTTATGCATAAACAGTAAATTATAGAGAGTAGATTCAACTCCATTTAGTGTCATTCTGTCATCGTTTGGAGTACAAATGGTGACAGAATGACACCAATTAGACCAGAAATTGACCTAAGCTTGATTTCTGCTAACCTGAATGTCAGGCCTTTATTTGTTCCCGCCTTCCACTAAACCCGGCAGCGCGGGCAGAGGTGCGGGCGAACGAGAAGGCGAGAAAAATAAAGGCCTGAGGAAACTCTTATTAAAACCGTCTTCCGCCCACTTTGTTATTTTTAAAAATTAACGAGATATGATTGATATGAGTTGTCAAAAGAACAAAGCGTATGTTTTGATTTCGTCCCACAGAAATATATAGTCTTTCTCCGCGTCTGGTTTTAGTCCAGACTAGTCTAGGTAGACTTGCAATAAATACACGAGCTCGAATTGAAGGCGTTTGTCCATGGTATCTAGACCCGATGTAGAAAAGAAGTCGAAGAATTGGAAAATACGATAAGAAACCGAGAAATTTGACAATTTGAGAGCTAATACAGTAAAATATAAACACGATCTGATAGCCGCCTTGATAAGTATAGTTTCGACTAAATTAATAAAATATATAATTTTGTAGCACAGGCTAGAACGTTGGAGAAAAGAATTGACTGGATATTGATGTTTTATATTAAAAACAAACGCAATAGTTTGGGAATTATTTTATAGTTTTAGAATTTAAATTTTAGAATGCAGGTAGGCCATTTAATATATTGATACATAATTATAAACACGTCTCAACTGTATAAACTCAGTCATCCACAACTAAGACTAACTGCTCCGAGATTCCCGTTTTGTAACTTACGGGTCCACTTTAATTTCTGACAACCATTGTTTAGCACTACCATAAACAACTTGGACTTTCACATCGGCTTCGCCTTCAGTAGCCATCGTCCCTGATCATCGAACGAAGGACCCAAGTAGACTGCTTTTCTCAAGGTCTCCCCACCTGCTACAACGAAATTCCTCACCGTGCCATGTTGAAGTCGATGAAGTTCAGAGAACACAAATGGCAATGTCTGATATATCAGACTTTTTTACCAAAACCAGTGGGCAAAACAGCAAAGACATCTTGGCTGTCAACAGCGAGTTTTCGAATACACGTCGTTTGTTCTGGTTTCAAAGACTCATAGCCGAAATGTGTCAATGAATTTAACAAAGCGGTTTCGAAAAATCCTTCTATGGTTTGATTTTCCGACATAATAAATGATTAAATGAATGAATTGGTCACAGAAACGTACACGATAAACACATTCGAGAAATGGCGATGACCTTAATTGCCACGGTGTGCATGCACCTTTGGGCAAGTTGTTTATCTGAATGAACCAATCAAAATCCTTACTTCAATTAGTCAGCCAATCAGAGCTCCCGTCCATGAGATGGACGGAGTCCCCACAGTTTTGTTAAGAGTTTCCTCAGGCCTTTATTTTTCTCGCCTTCTCGCTCGCCCGCACCTCTGCCCGCGCTGCCGGGTTTAGCGGAAGGCGGGAACAAATAAAGGCCTGACATTCAGGTTAGATTTCTGCCTGACCAACAGAAATCAACATGCGACAATTTGCAATCCATTAAAATCTCGCTCAATTTTGACTATCCATACTTTTGGGCAGATTTTTCGTAATTACCTTTTGTGTGTGTGTGTGTGTGTGTGTGTGTGTGTGTGTGTGTGTGTGTGTGTGTGTGTGTGTGTGTGTGTGTTTTAAACCGTTATTGTAATGTGTTTTTACTGCGTTTTCTGCGAGTTGCTAAAAATGGCGTGACGAACTCAATCAGAGATTACTAAAAAAAGAGGTTGTTCAGATATGGAGGAGAGACCGCCCGGGTACCCAAGCTATAATCGAAATATAGTAAGGTTAGATATACTGACGAAGGGCCTTCGCTCGAAACGTTAGGCTCATACGTTCTCTGTTTCGGTAGTATATCTAACCTTACTATATTTCGATTGTTGTTTCAACACTACCTACGCAGCACGCTGCTTTTGTTTCACTATTTGGATTACCCAAGCTATAGCCCGCTCATTGTCGAGATGATTTTCATTCGTGTTTCATTCGCCTTCATGAGAAGGCCGGGCTGGCTTGTTTATTGTGCTAATTGCGTAATCTATACAGTTTATATGGGAAGACACGAAATCTCATTGTTTTAAATATGAACTGTACATGAACAAACAGAACTTGTTAATTGTTAATATGTCGCAAAAAGCTGATAAAAACAAATTTTGTAGCGTGTACGAGCTTTTAGTGCCAGCCTGGGTAGGCGAGTCGGCCCAGTCAATCGTGTTTACATGGTCACGCAAAGCGAGATCTCGGCTGCGCGGGCTGGCTCGGCTCTCATATCAACACAAGATGAAAATTAACAATTACAAGAGATCATAATAGCATAAGCGAGTCCCTAATCGACGCACACTGCACCTGCTTCTCTTCATTCGGAACACATTCCCATCCTTCAGAAACACTTTGAATTGAAACATCCAACCCTTTAGAGTTGTTATTGAAATGCAGAGGACGTTCGGCGTCACAAAGTTTCCCATCCAGTGTTTGTTCCAGCTTGTAGACGTCCTACAATAAGTAGTTATGGAATGTGAAAAGGAAACAGATTTTCGACTTCTAAAAGAAAACAGCAGTGAAAAAGTGTGCTTCTTTTAAATATTAGAAATGTCCTAGCGGTCTTGCAAATGTTGATTGTCTTGCTAGTACTCGTAATGATTATTCAAAATTACAGACAGACAGACAGACAGACAGACAGACAGACAGACAGACAGACAGACAGACAGACAGACAGACAGACAGACAGACAGACAGACAGACAGACAGACAGACAGAAAGGAACCCAAAAGGACAATAACTGAACTTATTGAACTGTCCTATTATTTGTAACATTTCTCGATTACAGATCTGGAGCTCAGCGTTTTCTGAGTTCAACTACATATACTTACGACAGCTTGTATAGCAAAAACAACTTAAACTGGCTTTCAAAACAAACACTTTACATATATAGTGAAAACAGTGAAATGAATGCAATTAGCAAGTTTGAAGTAACTTGACCCAATCGATTTCTTCCATAAAACAAACGTTGATTTCAAATCGATAAATTAAGCTGAATAACACCATTTCTGGCATTTCAGTTCATGTTATACCATGAGCGCCCCCAGTTGTAGATAGTTGCACTGGACTATATTCAAGTTACTGATTCTTGGCCAGTTTTTGACACCGACACGAAAAATTACGTAAAAACTAAAAACGTACTTACCTCTTGACCTACCACGGCAGAAACGGAGATCTTGACTGGTTTGCCGTCTGATCCTTGGCAAGCTACGATGTTGCAGCGAACGTTCTGTATTTCAGTATTAGTATGTTTTAACGTGAATGTACAAGACGGTACGGGTGAATTCAGTGTACTCTCCCAGATATATGGAAAGTCTATCTCCTGTTGTCATCGTAAGACGTAAGCATATATAAAGGAAACATTATAAAGGAATATAAGTGGAAGGGACAGTTCATACAAAGCAAAAGTAATCCCGGATATTGCGCATGCACATAATCAAATCTGGATTAACGATACACAATTTTTTTAAAAAGTACTCACTAGCTTTTTTGAAACTGACGTTCTGCGCATTTAAATAACCTTTTTATGCATAAACAGTAAATTATAGAGAGTAGATTCAACTCCATTTAGTGTCATTCTGTCATCGTTTGGAGTACAAATGGTGACAGAATGACACCAATTAGAGTTGAATCTACTCCGTAAAATTTGTGTAGTCCGGTTCTGCGTAAAAGTTATTTTTAATTATAAACCGACAAGAACGAGGTTTGAAAGGCTAATTTACAGTCATCTAACAATTATACATGTATATATGCATGACTTCTGAATATTCAAAACCAATTCATTTTTACAGAAATTGACCTAAGCTTGATTTCTGCCTGACCAACAGAAATCAACATGCGACAATTTGCAATCCATTAAAATCTCGCTCAATTTTGACTATCCATACTTTTGGGCAGATTTTTCGTAATTACCTTTTGTGTGTGTGTGTGTGTGTGTGTGTGTGTGTGTTTTAAACCGTTATTGTAATGTGTTTTTACTGCGTTTTCTGCGAGTTGCTAAAAATGGCGTGACGAACTCAATCAGAGATTACTAAAAAAAGAGGTTGTTCGGATATGGAGGAAAGACCGCCCGGGTACCCAAGCTATAATCGAAATATAGTAAGGTTAGATATACTGACGAAGGGCCTTCGCTCGAAGCGTTAGACTCGTACGTTCTCTGTTTCGGTAGTATATCTAACCTTACTATATTTCGATTGTTGTTTCAACACTGCCTACGCAGCACGCTGCTTTTGTTTCACTATTTGGATTACCCAAGCTATAGCCCGCTCATTGTCGAGATGATTTTCATTCGTGTTTCATTCGCCTTCATGAGAAGGCCGGGCTGCCTTGTTTATTGTGCTAATTGCGTAATCTATACAGTTTATATGGGAAGACACGAAATCTCATTGTTTTAAATATGAACTGTACATGAACAAACAGAACTTGTTAATTGTTAATATGTCGCAAAAAGCTGATAAAAAAAAATTTGTAGCGTGTACGAGCTTTTAGTGCCAGCCCAGGTAGGCGAGTCAGCCCGGTCAATCGTGTTTACATGGTCACGCAAAGCGAGATCTCGGCTGGGCGGGCTGGCTCGGCTCTCATATAAACACAAGATGAAAATTAACAATTACAAGAGATCATAATAGCATAAGCGAGTCCCTAATCGACGCACACTGCACCTGCTTCTCTTCATTCGGAACACATTCCCATCCTTCAGAAACACTTTGAATTGAAACATCCAACCCTTTAGAGTTGTTATTGAAATGCAGAGGACGTTCGGCGTCACAAAGTTTCCCATCCAGTGTTTGTTCCAGCTTGTAGACGTCCTACAATAAGTAGTTATGGAATGTTAAAAGGAAACAGATTTTTGACTTCTAAAAGAAAACTGCAGTGAAAAAGTGTGCTTCTTTTAAATATTAGAAATGTCCTAGCGGTCTTGCAAATGTTGATTGTCTTGCTAGTACGTAATGATTATTCAAATTACAGACAGACAGACAGACAGACAGACAGACAGACAGACAGACAGACAGACAGACAGACAGACAGACAGACAGACAGACAGACAGACAGAAAGGAACCCAAAAGGACAATAACTGAACTTATTGAACTGTCCTATTATTTGTAACATTTCTCGATTACATTGTTCTACCGAGCATTCTCAAAGCTATTTTAAGTCTGCATTTTGGTTGGTCGTTGTTTCTACATTTTCTCACCTTTTTGCTGCTTTTAAAACCAGGAACAAAGTACACGCGGATAGAAAAATCCCCTCCGTTTGCGACATGATTTTGACGAAACGCTAACACACTTACTTCCTTTTTATTGTCGTCATTCGTAGCACCGAACCCCGTAAAGTGTGAAGCGTATAAACAGCAGCCATTGTCGTTTTTCGAAAAGAAAAACTCGTTGTTATGTGATTCGCCCTCTTCAACGATATATCTCCACTTCATAGGTTCGTTGTCGCGTGTCTCGCTGCACAGAACTATAAAAGAGAAACATCGAACCACAATGAGACTCCGCTACCGGATTCAAAAAGAGTTCTGGTACGTTCATTCTATTTTTGTTTAGACAGATAGTTCTTAACTCATTAGGGTCTCTCCAAACATGAATAAAATCGTCTTTCGTTAGCCGGAATAAAATACTCTGGACCAATTTGGAAAGGAAAGAGTTGGAGTACATATAACTGATCGACATAAAAATTCATTCCAGGCTTTCACACCTCCGCCAAGAGTTATGATTTCACCCCTATTTTGTTGTTCGTTTGTTTGTTTATTTGTTTGTTTGTTGTTCGTTTGTTTATTTGTTTGTTTGTTTGTTTGTTTGTTTGTTTGTTTGTTTGTTTGTTTGTTTGTTTGTCTGTCTGTCTGTCTGTCTGTCTGTCTGTCCGTCTGTCGCCAGGATATCTAACAAAATACTGCACAGAGTTGCAACTGAATGAATCAAAGTGAAAACAAGCAACAACGGAAAGTTTTTTAAGCTGTTCAAAACACTCCCAGCAAGTGATTTAGGGAGCGCTCATTATTTATGGAGGTGGGTGGGGGAATAAAAAATGAGGGGGGTCACAAGTATTTAATTTACAAATGGGGGGGGAGGGAGGGAGGGAGGGAGGGAGGGAGGGAGGGAGGGAGGGAGGGAGGGAGGGAGGAAGGAAGGAAGGAAGGAAGGAAGGAAGGAAGGAAGAAAGAAAGAAAGAAAGAAGAAAGAAAGAAAGAAAGAAAGAAAGAAAGAAAGAAAGAAAGAAAGAAAGAAAGAAAGAAAGAAAGAAAGAAAGAAAGAAAGAAAGAAAGGAAGAAGGGAGGAAAGGATAGAGGGAGGAAAGGAGAGATGGAGGAAAAGAGAGAGGGAGGAACAAATAAATGAATGAACTGATGAGTGAGTGAACGAACGAACGAACGAACGAACGAACGAACGAACGAACGAACGAACGAACGTGTTAGTCGGACAAGACAACAGACCCATTTCTGTTTTGGAAAACATTACAAAATTATCCCAACCTTTTGGTGGCGAAGCTTACTTTGGAATCCGCGGATTCCTTTTTGAATGGCGGCACAGTGTGGAAATATCAGCATGACAGGTTTTTCAAACTTCAATCCATGAGGCCCACACATTATAACTGGACTGATGAGCGACAAATGTGGTTCCATGTGCGGACGGTCGTTGTCATTATCCATTAATGTGATGTAGATTTTTTCAGTTACGTCATTTGGCAGAGCCCCCTGGGGTATGATAAGCTTAGCTCCAGCATTATTCAGGGTTAATTCCCCTCTACGGTGGTCTATCGTAGCGGTGCTATAATGTCTTTCAAAATACAAAAGCAACAATAAGAAAAAAGATTAGCAACATTGACAGCATGCGAAAAATATGTTTTCTTAAGGCCTGGCCAAACGCTTTCAACATCGCATTCAACATCATTCAATATTGTTGAACGATGTGGAATAATGTTGAAAGCACGTGTGGCCAAATGAATTCAACATCGTTCAACATTCATGGATGATAATTAATTGAACGCGGGCTACCACAAAAGCTGGAATCGACAATGTCCCGCATGGCGCATGTCTCTGTTCAACAAAGTTGAATGAAATGTGGCCAAATGCGTTCAACACCTTTCAACATTTTGAGAACAATAGAAATGTTGAACGCGTGTTGAACGAAAATTTGAACATGTTCAAATTTCGTTCAACATCATTCAACACCATTCAACAACGTTCAACATCATTCAACAGGGGTGGCCAAACGCTTTCAATATGTTGAATTCAACAATGTTGAACGATGTTGAATGAAATGTTGAAAGCGTTTGGCCAGGCCTGAGAAAATTAATTGACGCGGCGTGAAATGCAACAGCATACGGGCAAAGGGATCGGATAATTTAGCCCTTATGACCTCGTTTTAAAGTAAAAATTATTTTTAATTTCCCACATGAAAACGAGTTCATGCGCATGCGGGCCAGTTTATATGTATATAAAAGAATTTTAATTTGGCGGCCATTTTTGAATAAGGTCTATAGCACACGTATTTACCTTCCATTGGTGTTCTTTGGCAACACGGCTGCAAAAGGAGTGGTGACCGTACTAGAAATATCGATTGAGCAGGACGAAGTCAGCATTGTTGCTCGGTGTTCCAGGTTAAACAATGCAGGGTCGTTTCCAGAAAAAGTGAACGCGGAATCGTTTCTGTGGAGATGAGGCTCAGAATGCGAACACCTTATACCAGCACCGGCTAAGCACTGTGACCACATTACTGGAGACGTTGTGTCATTGAGATTGAAAGGAGGCGACACAAGTGTGGAATTTGCGGTAGGATTGTTGTCTTGAAAAACCGAACTATCCCGCAAGCAGTTATCAGAATCTAGAAACCAAAAATTGAACAGTATCAGCCATTCATTATACCGCTGTACAATAACGTGATGTATTTTCATTGGTTGTTGACCGTGATCTTGACCATGTCATCTAATAGATCATGGGCAACAACCCGCAATGAAAACACGCATAGCAACCAGGGTATTGTATTAACTGTAATAGATCACAGAAGACGTCACAGCGTGTAAGGAACAACAGTCACAGCCACTCGACTTCGTTTTCTGTCGTACTATTTTGTTCGTATATACGTCATTTTGATTTCCATAGTACATATATACGCACGGAAAATATGATGTATTTGTTAAAGACTTTTTTCCGAGACTGTTCTCGGTGCAAAGTACTTGAAAAAATCACTAGAAAATATTTGTTTTCCAGCAAATGTTACATCTACATCTACATCTACATGGGTTAAGTCGGTAAAGTCTTTTCGACATCGCACCAACTATGTAAAAAAAAATCTGCTAGAAGGTATATTTACATTAAAAATATTACGTTGTAAAATCAACGTTAAAATTATTTAAGCAAAAAATCAGTAAGCTTAGATTTGAAAACGTGTCCAAGGAGTTTTAATCAACTATACGTCTTTCGGTTGATCGTCCATTCCTTAATTGTTCATGGAAAATAAGAAAATTTATAAACATCCTTCGAAAACCTTGGAACTCTGTATTTAAGAGGATGGCTACCACGTGTCCGTGTCTCAGTATGGGGAACCAGGTGGTTTTCCAAGTCCATATCTACTAAATTATGAGACATTTTGTACATGGTTAATCTCGCTTTTTTCTGGTTTCTAATGTGTCCCAACCAAGCATACCAGTGACACTCTCCGTTTGTTTATAATTCCCTAAACAAAATCGGGGAGCTTTTCTTTGAACTTCTTCAATGGTATATTCATGGTAGTTGTCTTTCTGTGTGTGAGGATCCCAAGCTGAACTCGCGTATTCCAATTTCGGTCTCACAATAGTCGTATACGCTGATTCTTTCACCTTCAGCTGGGGACAAAACCAAAAATTGCGTCTAATCATACCAAGGGTTTTGCTAGCTTTGTTTCAGATGGACGATATATGGTCTGACCAGCTTCGATTATTGGTAAAAGTTACTCCTAGGTATGGGATAGATTTGATTTGTTCCAACTGCTTGCCGCAAAACATGTACGTCTTATCTGGTAGGGACTTTTTAGTGGAGATACATATGACTTTACACTTCGACGGATTAAACTCCATCTGCCATGTCAACTGCCATTGTTCTAATTTAATTAAATCGTCCTATAGCTGGTCGCACTCAGCATCTCCTGCAATGACTCCATAGACTAATGCGTCATCTGCAAAAAGTCTAACATTGGAGGTAAGACCATCGGGTAACTCATTGATATCCATCAAGAACAACAACGGGCCTAGAACAGTTCCCTGAGGTACTCCAGATGTAACAGGAACAGACTGAGATGATTTACCCTCACAAGCAACAGTTTGAAAACGGTCTTTAAGAAACGATTCAAGCCAGTGGAGTAACGATCCATGTATGCCATGGTAATTTAGCTTCTGCAGTAAACGTTGATGTGGAACTTTGTCGAAGGCTTTAGAGAAGTCTAAAACTGCAGCATGCACTGATTTATTTACATTAATTACTTTGATAAGTTTTCGTTCTTTTGACAAACTTGTAAATCTATATAGCTCGCTGGAAACCCAGACTGAATTGTTATCTTTTTCTTTTGTAGTGATACTTGAAAAGAACGGTTTAAGGCTTACCCATTATGCTTGCTCTTCTGGTTTTCGGCTTTTTACATTTCCACCATATCACGATTAATATGAGAACTAACAGTACTACTACAATCCCCACTCCCAACCAGGCCGTCCACATGTATTCTAAAATGTAGCATATAAAAACAAACCAATTAGTATACTTGGAAAGCAAATATCAAATCACAGGATTCTTGTTATTCCGGTTGAGGTACGCATGCGTAAATATCCGAGCGGAATCTGGATAGTATGTTCTCCTTGTTTGACTTTTCCCCAAACAAGTCAATGGGGTTGCTGGCGAAGTTCGAATTACAGCATCTACACACATACGGCGAAGATATCGATCGCAGCAACGTCTTCACTGGAGTCTTGTCGTCCGACATCTTTGTTATTTTGGTTTTATTAATTCTACTTCCGGTCACTTCAGACCAACTCATGCTCACTATTCAGCCAATAACGTAATGATTTGAAACGGATTATCCCAGAGTCTCTCGTTTTCCGGGTGGGGAACGTGGGCACTGGGAACGAGATTGGGGTGTCACGATTTTGCATTTTTGCACTTTTTACTTCCTCTACTATTCACGCTTCCGGTGAGTTGTTACTTGTAAGTTCTTTGCTCCTTTCGCTTTTAGAATAAGTTGGACAAAAAGTTGAACAGCTTTGCCTTTTGATCAAGGTGTTCTTGCACGCTATTGGTACATTTCGAAACTGACTGGCTGACTTTATAGTTTAATAACGATCAGATGTGGCTGACAACTGTCGTGATCGTAAATATGTTCACCACTGTGAAGTATGCACCACATTCAGCCTTCAATTTGATCTTCCTCGGCCCACTCCCACTCTGCGGAGGAGACCTCCGCACTTTGCCAGTAGCCTGAGTGAACGCCTCACTCAGGCGTCTTGTTTATAATAAATTATGCAACTTCCACCTTGATTTTCATTGGCAATAAAAATTAAGTTTATCTCATTTGACAGAACTCGTCAAATGGTATAAGATGACCTTTTACAAGTTTTGTTTTTGGTTTTGGGAATATTTCGACCAAACTCAGCGTGCTGTCCGCCATCTTGGAATTATTTTCGATATGCAAAATTATGCATGTGACGACATAAGCAGGGTAAAGTGAAATTTTTATCTTGCCAACCATATGACATGAGCTAGAAACTCGATTTTTTGTCGCGTATTTCCATTTTAAATTGACCCACAACATTTAAAAAGCCTTCCGTGGAAATTTGGGCACCCACGGAGTAGTTTCATCAGATTTACCCTGCTTGTGACGTCACCAATTTCCTAGTTAATTAGACCCAATATTACAACAAGATGGCGGACAGCACGCTATCTTTGGTCGAAATATTTCAAAACACAAGAAAGATACAGAAAAATTACAAAAGGTCTTCTTATACCATTTGGCGAGTTCTCTCAAATGAGACAAACTTAATTTTTATTGCCAATACCCTTTAAACACTGGTTGGTTTGAGAAGCAATATATAGTACCCAGTATAATACCCAATTAGCCATTACCAAAAAGAGTCAGAAGGTTGGGACAAGGTAGGACCGCTACGCTACTTGGTATAGCGTAAACACAAAGAAGCTGTCCCTCCAAACTAGTGGTGTGCGTCGGATCGGATTGACCCCTTGTAATCCGAGGGTTTGCCAAAACTGTCAATCCGAATCCGATCCGAAGCCAAAAAATCGTAGTCCGATCCGATCCGATCCGGTCCGAGAAAATTAAAACACCGGATATATGTTGCAATAATTGCGCAAACTTTCCGATATACAATAATAATCTTATGTAATAATAGCCTTCATATATTGTGCAACGTGCATACAACTAGTGAATTTGTTAATTTTGTGACAAAAACAATGACAAAAGTGAATCTGATGCGGGTAAAAAGTGCAAAATCCGATTCGATTCGATCTGGGGAAAAAAGAACAAAATCCGATCCGATCCGAGAAAAAAAGAACAAAATCCGATCCGATCCGAACGATAATAGTTTAGTCCGAATCCGATCCGAATCGGATCGGATCGGATTCGCACACCTCTGCTCCAAACGAACCCAAGAACATCAGCGCTCGTATAACTCGTTACCAGCCGCCAACTCTTTTGGGAAATGGTTATAATACCCAAAAATTACGGTTACCACTGAGTAAATTAATAAAATACAAAACAATGGACACTCCAAAAAGGGTTAACATTTTTATTCAACGTTTCCACTAACTTGCATGCAGTCATCATCAGGAATGATGATTACTGCAAGTTAGTCGAAACGTCGAATAAAAATATTAACCCTTTTCGGAGTGTCCATTGTTTTGTATTTTGCTTTATAAAATAACATGTATACTACGCGAGCCCTGATTGGTCAATTGCCGTGTTTGGATCAGAGTATCCAAACACGGAAAATTCCCGCCAAAACGATTTTTTGAAAATGTGACAGTATATCATATTCACTTGTGATTATTTTATAAAAGAAATACCAAATGGTTTTTTCCGTGTTTGGAGACTCTTATCCAAACACTTGGGAAATTGCTCGACTTTCGAAAAGCTAAAAACACTCGCCTACGGCTCGTGTTTTGTTACGCTTTTCTCCAGTCTCGCAATTTCCCGCGTGTTTGGATCAGAGTATCCAAACACGGAAAACCATTTGGTATTTCTTTAATAATACCCACTTCTCGGGTTTGGATATTGGATGAAACACTCTTCCTCGCGTTTGATCTATTAAATATTTCTAACACTGTTCTATATAGCTGGGAGTCCCAATAGCTCAGTGGTAGAGCGCTGGTACGTTAAACCAGAAACCTTGGGTTCGATTCCCGGTTTGGGAAGTCAGATAACTTTTTTCACAGCAGTAATTCGACCTCATTTGAACTTAATCTTCTTCATTCACAAACGCTGCTGAAGGACAACTAAATATATTTGTACACACATGACTGTTACCTCTTTGTTTAGAAGAGTTACCAGTCTTATTTGTAGTCTTGCGACAGCTGAATGAACCTATCTCGTTAACGCATATTTCATTTCCATGACAAGGGTTTGAAAAGCATTCGTTGACATCTATAAGTTAATACAATGGATTTTAGACCCCCATTTAGACTCTTTAGACTGTAAAACACTTTCGTTCAAGTTTGGTATCTCTCTGTAATTACAATGTCAGCAATGTACTACAAAAGTGGTGAACTCACTCACCTGCGCCCTCGCTCATACACAGACTCCTTCTCTCACTCACTCACTCACTCACTCACTCACTCACTCACTCACTCACTCACTCACTCACTCACTCACTCACTCACTCACTCACTCACTCACCCACTCACCCACCCACCCACTCACCCACTCACCCACTCACCCACTCACCCACTCACCCACTCACCCACTCACTCACTCACTCACTCACTCACTCACTCACTCACTCACTCACTCACTCACTCACTCACTCACTCACTCACTCACTCACTCTCGCTCGCCCACTCACTCCCTCCTATCTTGGATTTTCAATATTGGGCGTGCGATGGTCATCACCTGTACAATGTAGTTCACTTCCTATAAATCCGCTTTTGCATAAACAGGAAAATGTTCCATTATTTCGAGTGCATGTTGCATTCGAGCGACAAGGATGCGACAAACATCCATCATCTAAAAACAAAGAAAAATAAACAGACAGAATGACAGACAGACATCAGTATTTCGTTATCAAAACAATTATCGGCAGTTTACGTCTTTTTCACTTCGGCTCTAACTTAAAAACACATACTTCTTACCATTAAAAAGAGTAACGTCATATCTCTTTCCCCATTCATGTCCAGCCACATTCCGAGCGAAACATGTATAGTTTCCAGACGCCCTTGTGTCTGCTATTCTAAATTGTAAGTTACGTTTTTTCACTTTATATTTAATGCCGTCAACCCTTTTTCTTCCATCATGCCCCAGTGACATTTTACGTCCTGATTTGTACCAAGAAACATGAGGTGGAGGACTACCAGTCAGGTCACATCTTAATTGTATACTTTTCTCTGCATCTGTTTTTCTTCGAAGAGGTACAACTCCTTCGTTCCAAGATTCTGAGGTGTGATGGAAACAAATAATATATATATTATATTATATACAATTGTTAAGTGGTTATAGCAGTGTGTGATATAAGTGGTCATCACACTCCTTTCCATTCCAAAGAGACTGATAACTGTAATAAATATTACACTTTGCATACTAATCAGTTGAACATATGATTTAAAGCGTTTGCTAGACTAATGAAATGTGGGTGTGTTATGAGAACAATATAATCTATATTACAGCGAGGATTTCACACAACTTTTGACGAAGGCGTTCCGAACTTTGTTCGTCATTTTCGAAATCGACCAACGAACGAACTTGGCAAATTCATTACGTGGTAGCCAATCAGGTTGCGAACTTCGAAATGAAATTGCGAAATTTGAGTAGTTCAAATCGTCAGATCGATTTGATCCGAGGTCAGCAATTTCAGCTGAAGTCTATACTAGTAAATTGATTTGCCGTGAGAGTATCAACTATTAAATTATACGTTTTCTCATGAAGTTTATCTTTGAATGTTAATATATCCATGACGACAATTTTTCCATATTTACTCTACGTCCAACAGGGAACTTCGAAATGAAACAACGAACTTCGCAATCTCGTAAGTTTGCAACTTCGTTTCGAAGTTCGCAATAAATTTGCCAAGTTTGTACCCAACTTCGGAAATAACGAATAAACTTCGGAACGCTTTGGTCGAAAGTTATGCAAAATCCTCTCTAACACAGTACTTACTTTGAACTTCAATCTTGATGCTAGCATTAAGAATTGCACCGTAGGCATGCCGACCGTGACAGAAACAAAGAAAGCGTGTGCGATGACTAGTTGCTTTGGGATGAATTGTTCGTTTGACGTGCTGTGTCCTAATGCTGTTGTTTAAGAATGACGTGATGGTGTTATCTCTATCTCCATCAAGTGTAGGGCAGCTTATTTTCATATCATAGAAACCGAGTATAACAGATCGACATAATATCCGAACTAAAGCCGGCTTGGCAATATAGGACATGTGAAGAAATTTTGACTGAGTAAGTTTCTCATATTTGGCTCCACCTATAAGGAAATACCAAAATATGGTGTTTAAAACAAGTCATGTTTATAAATATCTGACATTATTTATTGCTTTGGAGGTTTATATAGAAAAATATTTGCCCGAGAGACATATTTTCATGCATAGGTGTGGACCGAGGGCAATAAATATATATAGATTTACATTTCATTTCTTTTAAATTTTCTTCATGAATTATTAATGATTTGATAAATTTAACTAAAACTCATTAATAATTCATGAGGAAAACACAAAGAAAATTATGTTTAATGAGGGTCTGTGTGATATAGATTCCTGTTGATTTACATAAACCGTAGCTTTGATTTTCTTGACTTAGACAAGTCGTTCTTTTTCAAAATTACCACGCCAATGAATTTACCAAATAGATAGTTTTAGAAGTTATTTAAAACATTCGCAGTACGTGTTTTATCCGAAATAAAACATAATTTATATATATATATTTCAAAAACGCATTAATAATTCATGAGGAGAATGTGATAGAGACACGCTATATATGTGATAGAGACACGCTCGCTATTTTCGATGAACTTTTTCTTCGATTTTGCGACTCAGACAACTCCAATTTTCAAAATTGATTTCTATATGAGCTTATTATACGGATAGTTTTTGAAGCCATTTAAAACATTCGCAGTACGTGTTTTATCAGATCTAAAACACTCGGCTATCGCCTCGTGTTTTAAATCCGATAAAACACTGCTGCTCATGTTTTAAATAGTACATAAAACATGTTTATACTTTATATATAATTTATATATACAACAATCTATGAAAAACAAACAATCTGATTGGCTAAGAACAATGCGTTTGCTTGATATCAATGTTTTCCTTTGGGTGGTTCCTTAAGCCTGGTTTCCATATAGCCGTAAGAGCCGGCGGCATGGCTGCGGCAAGAGGCAATGGTCCAATCGCATACAGCTTTTTATTGCTGGCTAATTCAACACTGTCTATGATTGGACCATCGCCCCTTGCCGCAGCCATGCCGTTGTAAGCCTAGTTCTACACGAAGCTGTAACTGAAGATGAGAGTGAAATCCTAGCCTACTATAACACCGTCGTTCTTTTCTTAAATTATATAGGCTTTCGACTCGGTTTACTATAGCTTATACCTCTTCCTCGTCGCCATTGAGTTTTGGAGGAAACTTGGTTTCGGGTAAGGCAAGTTCGAGTTTTAAAACATTAGGATTTAACTGTGAAATTGTATATGTTTAATATTAGGCAGTCATATATGTGTTTGGATGCTATTTGTGTGTGATTGTGCAATAAATGAATAAAATAGGAAACACGGAAATACGGAAATAGGAAACACGGAAATAGGAAACACGGAAATAGGACAATGAAGTCGTTTTTTCATCGATTTTTGTTGCACAGAAGTAGGAAATAGGAATTACACTTTTAGGCTTCCATATTATAGATATATAGCCTATATTCCCGCTGGCATTTGAACGTGTATACAGCTATTTATACTTAGGGGGTTTGTATATTATGGTGTATATTCAAAGCAGTATTAATTCAAAAGCAAATTCTTAAATTGCATGCTGGGGCGGTTTCGGGGAATTCCCTCGTCACAGTTCAGTAAAAATGATAAGGGCTTCATACAATGTAAATATGATACAGTGCACAATGTTGAAGATATGAATCGATATAGCGGACTGTTTGTACGTACATACATACGAGTTATCGGTATATAGAAAACCGAACATAAGATTTATTATTATGTCACCTATCACAGATGGATACCCGAGCGAAATCACTTTGGCGACATGATTTTCGTTCGCGTTTACATGAGAAGGGCTATAGCTTGCCTCTCGACTCCCCGCGAGCATTTCAATTTCTCAGTTCTGACAAGGCACGAAATCTCGTTGTTTAAATATGAACTATACACAAACAAAGCAAAACAGAAAATATGTCGAAAATATATCACCTGTCGGTGGCGATATTTTATATACATGGGGGGAAAACCCAGACCGGATAACCGAGATCTCGGTCTCACAAAGCGAGATCTCGCGGCTAGGCGGGTTGGCTCGGCTCTCAAATAAACACAAGCGAGTTGGCTCGCCTCCATAGAAACACCCGTTTATACAGTGAGTTACATCATTCAACAATAAATAAAGCCTTTATGAACACGTTGCCGACATGCATTACCTCTCTTTAACGTTTTCTTGCCATCATTTTGTTTTGAATGATTATGCTTTCTAGTGGCGGTTGTCGCCAGGAACGCCGCCAAAAACGTCACCAATACTAGGTAGAAGGTTAGGCGCATCTTGCGAGTTGATTCAAGCGATTTCCAAGCAGGTATTGCCGCCGAATAGACCTTCTTGATAACGTTAGCTGTGAATATCAGGTGGTATACGATTAGTCAACAATTCCAACAGGTTTAAATTAGGACGTCTCTTCTCTTCGTTCCGTATGTTTCATAACTGCGTCACAATTGACCTGGGACAATGTGATGTACAAGTCATTCAGCCAATTTGATTGGCTGTAAAGTTTCTACGTCATTCGCAAGCAATTGCCAATATAAGAATTTAGTGATTAGCACATGCACTTCACCTCTGCGACCCTAGTTATTGGATTCAAATTTCTCTTTAGTCGCATGTGAGAAGAGTGCTTCCAGTTTGACTCTACCAAACACCACAGGTTTTCTGAGGTTTTCTCCTGTATAGTAACACTGCACGGTCCTTACTGGACATTTAGGGAGAATAGTTTAGCTATGACTGTTGGAGTTATCCAGTATAAATAAAGTTGGTTTAGTTTACTCTGGTTTCCTCCTGTAGTAACACTGGACCAATGAGAGACGGCCCTTACTGAGTATTTAGGGAGAACAGTTTAGATATGACTGATAGGCTTATCCAGTATAAATAAAGTTAGTTTAGTTTACTCTGGTTTCCTCCTGTGTTATCACTTGAGCAATGATGAATAGTCCTTACTGGATCTCTAGGGATAACTAATAGTGTTATCCAGTATAAATAAAGTTAGTTTAGTTTATCCTGGTTTCTTCCTGTAGTAACACTGGACCAGTATTTATATAGATATGATTGATAGGGTTATCCAGTGTCGGAGATTGAGCTAAACGTTATTAAACAAACGCACATAGTCAACGTGGATGGCTAAGGACAAAATTGAACTGGGACTGTGATCTGTGAAGTTGTGAACTGTGAATAAAAACCTTGAAACTTATAAGTGACTTGTCTTGGATAAGCGAAAAGTTCAGGATACCAGTATAAAAATAAGGGTAGTTGTGGCGAGAACAATTAAAGTACTGGCGTTTCGAGCCACTTTTTAAATTATTTTTGAATGCAGTTTACGACTTCTCTGGCAAACAAGTAGTCAAAGCTAATCTCGGCGGGTAACAAATTAGCTCTCTCCTCCGCAGAGGCTTCTTGAGTTTTTTGAGCTCTTCAGTATGTAGGGGTTTAATATTGCAGCCTTCGCAGGGGTTTAGTAGACTATAGAGCATAGAGTAATGCGGTAGTGTAATGGGCAATAAGGAAAACCGCATTATAAAGATTAAGAAGACCTTTCTTTTTATGATCCGGTCATAGAAGTGTACAATACGGATATTTGTGGGTTTTTTCGGTCTAGCCAAGTACAGGAAATATATAAACTTCTGCCCGCAGGCTAATTCCCTCCTGCCTGGTGTATGTTGCGTTCCATTGCCTATATATGGAAAGTGACGTCTTTACGTGTCATATAATGAAAGGCCAAACTGCACAACGAAGCCACGAAGGTAAAATGGATTTTCGACTAGAAAATTTTAATTGGGCATAGAAATATACTATATAGCGCAGGTTGAGCAGTTACAAAACTACGCTATATTTGTCATCATCTTTCACTTTTTTTCACTTCGCACATTTTTCACTTCATGGCACTTCCACTGACAATACTCAATTCTCAGTTCTTAAGAAATAACTACACGCATTCTAAACGCCTACACACACATACCCGACAGACACAACACGTTAAACTCCTACTCTCACGCAACTCAATCAACATACACACTTCACACATCTAATTATAGCTTTATTTTGTATATATAGCTGACCTTTTCCATTAATATTTTAACCTGTCGAAGGCTGGTAGCCGAAAGCTTGTTGTAATAGAATATTTTGATCAGAGAACGTTTTATTTGCTTTATTATCTTTCGTTGTATCGTGCTTAGAGGAACATGTTGAGCTATAGGCTGTATAGGACCAATATTCGATGAGTTAGTAAAAAAAAAGTATAGTTTTCCAGTGTTTGTATATTAGCTTATGGGATACATACCATATGTCAATAGATTCCTTTGCATGACAGTAGACGGACATTTTGAGATACTACACGATTTTCGAACTGATCTATTTATACATGCCTGTAGCTTGCATTTGATCTCCTCCATAACCCTCTGACTCCCAGTAAAGGCACTGCGATCCGAATTGAGAAGCGACCCGGATCGAGATTTGCCATGTAAGCAGTTTCACGATCGAATTCCGAAACGATGATATTCCCTGACATCCAGCCAGTCATTTCTAACATTTAATCATTTTGATATATCCTGAATCTTTGCATGCGAAAACGGCGACTTTTTAAACGACAATATATAGTCTTAGAGTGTAAATATTCTACGAGCTATTTTACTCAGCGGGACTCGACCCCACAACCTTCGGATTCGCCGGTGAGACGGACGATTTAAGTTCGATGTTTGTTCTACGTTTAACCACGGTTAATAGAAGGTTTAACCTATACCAACGCCGTTCAAGTTATCCTAGTATCTCAATGGTTAGAGCGTTTCATCGGCGACCAGAGCTTAAGGCTGGTTTCCACTCAGGAAAATTTTCCCGCTCAGGACAGGAATGGACATGGACTGAAGTTTTCTGTCTTGTGAGCTCTCGGTCGGAACACACATGATTTGAATGCGCGCATGATTGTATATACATGTATTATAATGATATATTCATTAGTAGTACTGTTATGCAAACCGACACTGTAATTTCAGTAAAGTCACTTTGTTATTTATAGCTCTATATCAAAACAGAAATTTACCTTTATCCAAGATGTTCTCGTGGTCGAAGTGAGTGGACGATTGATATTTTGCGCCGAAGGTCGAACACATGGCGAAATCCAGTAGAAATGTTAGCAAAACGGACATATAAAGCGTCCTCATTTTGACCATACCGTAGCGCAGAATCTACTTAAATAGGCCTAGAAGTTCTGTTTGTCTAGAACCCAATCAAGACTATATAGACATTCAGTGACATATGGTTTCGATTAGGAGCGTATCAAGTAGAGAGGACTCAGGTATTAACTGAGAATCGTTTTTCCATTGGCTGCATAGCTCGCATGACTTGAAACTAAGCGCTGTTGATAATATGACTTGGGACGAGTAAAATCGACGAGTAAAATCGTTTGGCGTTAGCCGGATACATCCGAGGATACATCAGCGTTTAGCAAAGAGCGAATTTGGGACAATATATGTAATTTTTTCCGGCTCCTACAATCATTTTCAAAAGTCTTGGGACATATTTGCGTAATTTTTGATTTTACAACTCTCCCGACCCCCTGTTCAATGTTGTTTGTAAAGGGAGGGGGAGGGAGGGATTGTGTACATATCGCAAAATAGACGATGTTGAACGATGGTATTTTTAGAAAAGCTCAAGTGTCCCAACTACTTCTGAGATTGATTGTAGAAGTGGCCAGTACACTCGTAAAATAGTCTGACGTTAGATCCACGTTTGCCGCAAACAGCAAACTCCATTTTGCAGTTTGCTGTTTGGTGTGAGAAGTTGGATTAATTTGTACATTTAGATTGAAATCTTTGTGATTAGTGGTAACTTTACAATTATAATTGTAAACTACGGCAAAAAAAGGAAATTATATGCCAATAAAAATACAGGATTAAATCCAAAGATAATAAATAGCTACCTTTTTTCTACTCAAGAAGAAACAAATAGATTTTCTATTTTCATTAAAGCAGTTGTATCAGTTGACTCCGCCATGTTGGATTTTCTTTGAAATAACGAGCTTCGTTTCTTGCTCTTAAAAATCGTAGCAGATCAAAGAAAAATACATTTTCTTTTAAAAATTAAAGTGCATGTAACCCCAATTTTTTTATCATTCCACCCTTAGCAAATAGTTGAACAACGAAATATTTTTTAGATTGGAGCAACCTTTATTGCTTTAATATATAGAGATTTTTGTTTTCAAAATGGTAATGAGATGACGCCAAAGTAGTCATCACTATCTATACAATATTTATTTGCAGGAGTGACTCATGACCCAATTCTTCCATTAATGGTGTGTTGGAACAACATGTTCCATATTGTATGAATTTTTTCACAAAAATTATCAGGTAGTTTATCTTGCCAAAAAGAGAAAGAAAGCCAAATGCCTACATAGACGTCATCTCATTTACCATACTAGAAATACCGCCAAAAAACATTGAAGAATAGCTCCAATCAAAAAAATATTTCGCTGAACAACTGTTTGCTCTATGTAGAACGTATTCAGATTATAAAAAATTGGGTTTATATGCACTTTAAAGTTTATTAATTTTGTTTGATAACGTCAAAAAAGACAACACGACGGATAATATATAGTTTGGGTGGAATAAAAAGCCACGTCTATAGATCACTTACAGTAAAAACCCGCGTTGATAAGAACCTAAATTTTTCCAAGTTAGCCTAAAAAGGTTCTTATATAAATGGTGTTTACTGTGAAATTAGGCTATTTAGGTTCTTAAACGGGTTCTTATTTTCTTAAGAAAAAAGCTACTCGTTGCTGGTAGGTGTGGGACACAATTATTTGTTGCCCTGTTCTACATGGTTCTATACAGTTGTATATACAGTATATATATATAGACAACATGGTATATTTAACATATCAAGAGTATTATATCTGAATGACATTGCCAGTTTCATTACTTTGTACACATGACATTTGCCAATTTCATAAATACTTTGTAGAGCTTATTTTCTTTGATTTATGAATTTTTAGTTTTGATTCTATTTGATAAAATAAGAACCTGATCATAAAAGGTGAGGAAAGTTACACGCCGCCATTAGAGGGGAAAAACAGCTAAAATCCGTCTAAAACACAAAGCCTTTTACTAAATGTTCATCACGATTTATAAGAAAATGAAACTTCTAGAGTTTTCCGTCTTATGTACTATAATTATATAAATTCTTACTTTAGTTCTTTATTGAGGCATCGATTATCTTTGTTGAAATTTTTCCACCCCTTGGATATAAATTGTGGCCGCCATTTTGAAGTACCCGCGCGTATTGGCAAGTCTCATAGGCAAGTCTTCAAAAGGCCTGGATACTAGCTTTTCCCCTCTAATCGCAGCGCCCTATTTTCCTCGCACATTTGACTGGACTCCGCATAGGAATGCCCCCTCTAGTATTATATTATGATCTCTATGTAAAACACTCCCACTCGTTTATGAAATATTACATAAATATCTTAGAAATAGAACCAGAGTTGTGCCGCCGGCATGTCGACGTCATACTCGTTACCAGTTCCTTCTTAAAATTACCGTACGGAGCCACCTTAATTACATTTTGGGGCAGAGAAACATATCAAAATATAAAAAAATTGTATAATTATGAATGTTGATATGATCAGCAGAAATTAAAGGGCAATAGCACTAAAAATTAAGTTTGTCTAATTTGAAAGAACTCGTACAATTGTAATAGAACATCCTTTACAACTTTTTCGTATCTCTCTTCGTTTTCAAGATATTTCAATTTGTTTGATATGTAAATGAATGGTCTCTGACGTCAGGTGTGGGGTAAAATATTTTCACATGTAGCAAAACCAGTTATATCTCTAAGTTTGTTCAGCGAAATAATTTGAAACTGTGCACATAAAAACTCCTTGCGACACTGAACATTTCATGTTAGATATGTAAGTGATTTTGCTCTGTATGAAAATATTTTACCCCACTCCTGACGTCAGAGACCATCTCATTTACATATCAAACAAATTGAAATATCTTGAAAACGCAGAAAGATACGAAAAAGTTGTAAAGGATCTTCTATTACAATTTTATTTTGTAAATGAGATGGGCTCTGACGTCATGAGCAGGGTACAGTATTTTTACAAAAAGCAACATCAGTTATGAAATGTTCAGTGTAACAAGGCGTTTGTATGTGCACAGTTTCAACTGATTTCGTTGAAAAAATTTAGAGATATAACTGATTTTTCTACGTGTGAAAATACTGTACCCTGCTCTTTGATATTTACATATCAAACAAATTGAAATATCTTGAAAACGCAGAAAGATACGAAAAAGTTGTAAAGGATCTTCTATTACAATTTTATGAGTTCTTTCAAATTAGACAAACTTAATTTTTAATGCCAATCCCCATTAAGTTTGGGCTGCATGTCACGCGATAGGAAAAAAATCTCCTCTTAAACATCAGTTTCTTTGCCTCTTGATGACTCCACAGGTCTGCTGCAATAACTTCGAATGATTTCGACTGCGTCATTTCGGCCGATGGTGAAAAGAATGTGTTCCAGGTGGTCTAAACCGCGTAGTAATTCATCGTCAGGTTGGGTTTCCCAAATCTGCAAGACATATTCGGTGGGACTTACAATATTTTTATTATCTCTCAACCACAGAATATCGTCCGTTCCCATTCCAATTTTCTCAGCTACCGAAGTCCAGTCGTTCGGGCCGATGGCACTACTACTTCTGTCCAATTTACGCATGAGCCGTCGTTTCAGTTCTCGTGGAATAAAGCGATGACTCAGCCTTTCCGACGAGCTTTCAAATCCCGAGTCGGTTCGTCTCAACTGATTGTCGGCTGTACCCTGTTATATATATATATATATATATATGTAACAAAATTAGTTAGTTAAAAACTTAGTTGACCGAGCGCAGGGATTATTTTAAGGAATTTTTATCACTGCACAAAGAGCTGAAAAAGGCACAAAATCCGCTATAAACTTCAGTAGCACGTTAAACAGCACTGGAGCTCAGCGTTTTCTGAGTTTAACTATATTTACGACTGCAGCTTGTAGCAAAAACAACTGAAACTGGCTTTGAAAACAAACACTTTACATATATAGTGAAAACAGTGAAATGAATGCAATTAGCAAGTTTGAAGTAACTTGATCCAATCGATTTCTTCCATAAAGCAAACGTTGATTTCAAATCGGTAAATTAAGCTGAATAACACCATTTCTGATCTGGCATTTCAGTTCATGTTATACATTGAACGCCCCCAGTTGCAGGTATAGTTGCACTGGACTATATTCAAGTTACTGATTCTTGGTCAGTTTTTGACACCGACACGAAAAATTACGTAAAAACGTACTTACCTCTTGACCTACCACGGCAGAAACGGAGATCTTGACTGGTTTGCCGTCTGATCCTTGGCAAGCTACGATGTTGCAGCGAACGTTCTGTATTTCAGTATTAGTATGTTTTAACGTGAATGTACAAGACGGTGCGGGCGAATTTAGTGTACTCTCCCAGATATATGGAAAGTCTATCTCCTGTTGTCATCGTAAGACGTAAACATATATAAAGGAAACATTATAAAGGAATATAAGTGGAAGGGACAGTTCATACAAAGCAAAAGTAATCCTGGATATCGCGCATGCACATAATCAAATCTGGATTATAACGATACACAATTTTTTAAAAAGGTACTCACTAGCTTTTTTTGAAACTGACGTTCTGCGCATTTAAATAACCTTTTTATGCATACACAGTAAATTATAGAGAGTAGATTCAACTCCATTTAGTGTCATTCTGTCATCGTTTGGAGTACAAATGGTGACGGAATGACACCAATTATTAGAGTTGAATCTACTCCGTAAAATTTGTGTAGTCCGGTTCTGCGTAAAACTTCTTTTTAATTATAACCGACAAGAACGAGGTTTGAAAGGCTAATTTACAATCATCTAACAATTATGCATGTATATATGCATGACTTCTGAATATTCAAAACCAATTCATTTTTACAGAAATTGACCTAAGCTTGATTTCTGCCTGACCAACAGAAATCAACATGCGACAATTTGCAATCCGTTCCAATCTCGCTCAATTTTGACTATCCGTCCTTTTGGGCAGATTTCTCATAATTATCTTTTGTGTGTGTGTGTTTAAACCGTTATTGTAATGTTTTTACTGCGTTTTCTGCGAGTTGCTAAAAATGGCGTGACGAACTCGATCAGAGATTACTAAAAAAAGGGGTACCCAAGCTATAATCGAAATATAGTAAGGTTAGATATATATACTAACAAAGGGCCTTCGCTCGAAACGTTAGACTCGTGCGTTCTCTGTTTCTGCAGTATATCTAACCTTACTATATTTCGATTGTTGTTTCAACACGCAGCACGCTACTTTTGTTTCACTATTTGGATTACCCAAGCTATAGCCCGCTCATTGTCGAGATGATTTTCATTCGTGTTTCATTCGCCTTCATGAGAAGGCAAGGCTGGCTTGTTTGTTGTGCTAATCGTTGTGCTAAATCTCATTGTTTTAAATATGAACTGTACATGAACGAACAGAACTTGTGAATTGTATGTTAATATGTCGCAAAAAGCTGATAAAAACAAATTTTGTAGCGTGTACGAGCTCTTAGTGCCAGCCAGGTAGGCGAGTCAGCCCGGTCAATCGTGTTTACATGGTCACACAAAGCGAGATCTCGGTTAGGCGGGCTGGCTCGGTTCTCATATAAACACAAGATGAAAATTAACAAGAGATAATAGCACAAGCGAGCCCCTAATCGACGCACACTGCACCTGCTTCTCTTCATTCAGAACACATTCCCATCCTTCAGAAACACTTTGAATTGAAACATCCAACCCTTTAGAGTTGTTATTGAAATGCAGAGGACGTTCGGCGTCACAAAGTTTCCCATCCAGTGTTTGTTCCAGCTTGTAGACGTCCTACAATAAGTAGTTATGGAATGTGAAAAGGAAACAGATTTTCGACTTCTAAAAGAAAACAGCAGTGAAAAAGTGTGCTTCTTTTAAATATTAGAAATGTCCTAGCGGTACATGTTGATTGTCTTGCTAGTACATAATGATTATTCAAAATTACAGACAGACAGACAGACAGACAGACAGACAGACAGACAGACGGACGGACGGACGGACGGACGGACGGACGGACGGACGGACGGACGGACGGACGGACAGACAGACAGACAGACAGACAGACAGACAGACAGACAGACAGACAGAAAGAAAGAAAGAAAGAAAGAAAGAAAGAAAGAAAGAAAGGAACCCAAAAGGACAATAACTGAACTTATTGAACTGTCCTATTTATTATTTGTAACATTTCTCGATTACAGTGCAGTGTTCTACCGAGCATTCTCAAAGCTATTTTAAGTCTGCATTTTGGTAGGTCGTTGTTTCTACATTTTCTCACCTTTTTGCTGCTTTTAAAACCAGGAACAAAGTAGACTCGGATAGAAAAATCTCCCCCGTTTGCGACATGATTTTGACGAAACGCTAACACACTTACTTCCTTTTTATTGTCGTCATTCGTAGCACCGAACCCCGTAAAGTGTGAAGCGTATAAACAGCAACCATTGTCGTTTTTCGAAAAGAAAAACTCGTTGTTATGTGATTCGCCCTCTTCAACGATATATCTCCACTTCATAGGTTCGTTGTCGCGTGTCTCGCTGCACATAACTATAAAGGAGAAACATCGGACCACAATGAGACTCCGCTAACGGATTCAAAAAGAGTTCTGGTACGTTTATTCCATTTTTGTTTAGACAGATAGTTAACTCATTAGGGCCTCTCCAAACATGAATAAACTTGTCTTTCGTTAACCGGAATAAAATACCAATTGGAAAGGAAAGCGTTGGAGTACATATGACCGACATAAAAATTCATTCTAGCCTGTTTGTCTGTTTGTTTGTCTGTCTGTCTGTCTGTCTGTCTATCTGTCTGTCTGTCTGTCTGTCTGTTTGTCTGTCGCCGGGATATCTGACAAAATACTGCACAGAATTGAAGCATCAAAGTGAAAACAAGCAACAACGGAACATTTTTTAAGCAATTCAAAACACTCCCAGCAAGTGATTTATCAAGTGTTAAAATTCTTACTTGCATGTATACCACGTACCTTTAAATCGGCTGGTTCTCTTTCCGATGATGGCACAATGTGGGAATAGCAACATAACTGGTTTTAGGAATTGTAATCCATGTGGTCCACACAAAATCAAAGGGCTGACAAGTGCCTGATTTTCTTTAATATACGGGAAAGACGATGGGTCGTTTTTCATCAGTGCAAGATAGATAGCCTCTGTCCTACCCTGAGGCAAAGAGCCTGGTAGTATGATGAGTTTTATGCCGGTATCATGCAGAGATATATGTCCGCCATTGTGGTCTATTTCTTTCATGACAAAAAACCTTTTGTAATAGAAAATATATTAGTGTTTAGTTAAACAGCGGAAGATAGAACAGAAAAATAAGCGATAAAGTGACTTTATTATGAAATATTTCATAAACGAGTGGAAGTGTTTTACCAGGGGTTACAAACACGAGAGGAAAATGAAAATCACGAGGCCATTAACCGAGTAATTTTCATTGTTCTCGAGTGTTTGTAAAACATGAGAGAATAATAAAATCACGAGGCGGAAAGCCGAGTGATTTTTATTGTTTTCGAATGTTTTACAAACCATCATCATCATCATCATCATCATCATCATCATCATCATCATCATCATCATCATCATCATCATCATCATCATCATCATTTTATTTAAATCAAAAATTATACAGTAACAATCACTGTCCGCAATTAGCAAAGGCTAGTCGAAGCGAACAGTGATAATTTAGAAGAAAAAAAATTGAAAATGTTCTCAAGATCACAATATTTATATATACATATATACATATACATATATACATATACATATATATATATATATATATATATATATATATACACATCATTACCTGATCAATATTTTTATACATATAATATACGAATATATACCATATACCATATAGAATAATATACATTCCCATACCATATTTGAAAAAACACGAGAGAACATTGAAAATTACGAGGTAATAGGCCAAGTGATTTTTGTTGTTCTCGAGTGTTTGCAACCCCTGGTAAAACACGATACACGAGTTTATGAAATAGTTTCTCAATCGTCAACTATAGTAGAGGGACTTGGTGATATTGGTGCATGTTAAATTAGACAATGGTTTCACGTTGAATTTATAATTAAGAAATGTGGTAATAAACGGTTCTTTGTTTGTGCTGTTTATTATCTGATTTTCTATTATAAATTCCGTTTCCGCGACCTTTACCGGGTTTCAAAACTCGTGCACATGACCAACTATTTTTGATTGGCTAATTAGCTCATTAATTATTAATGATTTGAGAAGTATTTGAGAAGCCCAAAATATGGTTTACCATGCCAGATGATCAAATCTATAGATGTCCTATATACGGATTTGATGTGATGAGTGATGTGTTCTGGTGTGAGATGTTGTGATATGATGTGATGTGTTCAGTGAAGTGAAGTGAAGTGAAGTGAAGTGAAGTGAAGTGAAGTGAAGTGAAGTGAAGTGAAGTAAATTTATTTACTGAGGATAACATACAACAGTATATAAAGTAAAGTGAAGTGAAGTGAAGTGAAGTGAAGTGAAGTGAAGGAGTGAAGTAGAGTAAAGTAAAGTGAAGTGAAGTAGAGTGACGTGAAGTGAAACGAAGCGAAGTGAAGAAAAGAGTGAAGTGAAGTGAAGGGAAGGGAAGGGAAGTGAAGTGAAGTGAAGTGAAGTGAAGTGAAGTGAAGTGAAGTGAAGTGAAGTGAAGTGAAGTGAAGTGAAGTAAAGGGGAGTGACGTGATTTGATTTGATGTGATGTGATGTGATGTGATGATACGATGTAATCTAATCTAAAACAACACTGATGTACCGGTGTATACGTACCTTGGATTTGCCATCTTTGGCATATAAACTGGTAATGATGATATAAATTGGGATTGATAAGGATGTTGAACACTGCCATAGCCGTTCTGCACGATTGTGCCAGTGGGGTACAACAACGTACTTTTGGTTTCATCTTCTACTGCTACTACTGCAAGAGATGGCAAATTTAGGAAACGAAACGTCATCTCTTATTTTGTCTAGTATTAAACCTTAAAACCTGCCTGTCTGCCTGTCTGCCTGCCTGCCTGCCTGTCTGTCTGTCTGTCTGTCTGTCTGTCTGTCTGTCTGTCTGTCTGTCTGTCTGTCTGTCTGCCTGCCTGCCTGTCTGTCTGTCTCTCTGTCTGTCTGTCCGCATGCTTGGCATTTGTATTGCTACATTACCAGCTTAAATATGTACAAAGTTACACAAAATAGCATACACACATAATTTCGTACCCAAAGGATCATCTTTGGGATGTTTCTTTCGATACTTTACAGCTGCTAGAATAATGACAGCATTCACCACAAAGATCAGAAGACTTAATCCTATTAAAATCAAAACAAAAAAGCGTTGAAAAACTTGGTCGTGGTTATGTAATTGAATATCTTGATTTAACCTACCTGGAATAAGATAGTATAATTCTAGGTTAGTTGGTGGTGATGTTCTCTGCTTTGTCGGCTGATTTGTTTCTGTAATTAAAAAAGCACGTTGAAGCCGATTATATGACCACACATAATAGAAACTAAAAAGGTAAAAAGAAATAAAGGACTTGGACTATATGTAAATCTATGTGGTTAAATCGTTAAAGTGCCTATGGAACGAAAATTAAGTGTGTCTTTTTTGAAAGAACACTTAAAATGATAGAGTAATATCTTTTGCAGTTTTTTCGTTTCCTTGCTTCGTTGTTGAGATATTTCAGTTTGTTTGATATGTAAATTAAACATTTTGACGTCACATGCGCATAATGAGCTATCGGAGGTTAAGTAATATTTAAAACACGAGCAGGAGTGTTTTATCAGATTTTGAATGGCTTCAAAAACGATTCGTTATTGGATGTTATGTTCACTAGTATTCTTTATATAAAATTGTATGTTCATTAGTATTCTTTATATAAAATTGTATGTTCATTAGTATTCTTTCTGACGTCAAGAAGTTTTATCAGATATAAAACCACGGACATGGTACTGATTTCCTTTGTGTTTTCCTCATGAATTATTAATGCGTTTTTGAAGTAATATATGAACAACGAGAGCGAGTGTTTCACCGGGGTATCCAAACACGAGAAAACAATGTATGAAAACACGAGCGCGTAGCGCGAGTGTTTTTGTTAATTGTTTTCGAGTGTTTGGATACCCCGGTGGGACACGAGCTCGAGTTGTTCATATGACTTCTCAAATGAGTCCGAACTAGAGATAGTTCTCGCGAGAAAAGTGTATGTACTGGTCCGTGGTATTAATCTTGAGAAGTGTGTATTTAGTGGATGTAATATCACATTTTTTGTAGACGACAAGAAGTGAATCAATAAATAACAGCAATTTTGAGTGTGAATTTTTGTTGGGATGACTATGATTTTGCATGCGTAATTAAGATATTTGAGGAAGATCACTAGTGACTTTCATCAAATATCTTAATTACGCATGCAGAAAAAATCTATTGAATTACTTTGTAGTTGAGGGTGTTTCACTCGTGATCAAATGGGCCTTTATTATTGGTTAATTAGCTCATGAATTATTCATGAATTTGAGAAGTATCTTTCACCAATCTCACGGTACTTGTATAATAACCAAATTCGATCAATTATACATTATAAGTAATATATCAACAGCGAGTTTGAGTGTTTCATCAAGGGATCCAAACACGAGAAAACGTGATGAAAGCACGAGGCCAAAGGTCGAGTGGTTTTATTGTTTTCGAGTGTTTGGATTCCCCTGATGAAACACGATAAACGAGTTGTTGATATGGCATCTCAATCGATCGATTTCAATTGAAAAAGTAATTAAAGGGGATTGGCAACAAAAATTAAGTTTGTCTAATTTGAAAGAACTCATAAAATTGTAATAGAAGATCCTTTACAACTTTTTCGTATCTTTCTGCGTTTTCAAGATATTTCAATTTGTTTGATATGTAAATGAGATGGTCTCTGACGTCAGGAGTGGGGTAAAATATTTTCATACAGAGCAAAATCACTTACATATCTAACATGAAATGTTCAGCGTCGCAAGGAGTTTTTATGTGCACAGTTTCAAATGATTTCGCTGAACAAACTTAGAGATATAACTGGTTTTGCTACATGTGAAAATATTTTACCCCACAACTGACGTCAGAGACCATCTCATTTACATATTAAACAAATTGGCATATCTTGAAAACGAAGAGAGATACGAAAAAGTTGTAAAGGATGTTCTATTACAATTGTATGAGTTCTTTCAAATTAGACAAACTTAATTTTTGTTGCCAATATCCTTTAAAATAAACCCTCATTAGATTTTATTCATGAGTGTGTGTAAAATGTATTCATACACAATTGTATGAGTTCTTTCAAATTAGACAAACTTAATTTTTGTTGCCAATATCCTTTAAAATAAACCCTCATGAGATTTTATTCATGAGTGTGTGTAAAATGTATTCATACAGCAACTTGTTTATTTGCATAGATAATTGAGATCTTAAGAATAAGATGGACACCGGTTTTCATTTGGGCTTTACTAGGAGTATCCAACTTCAATCAGGTGATTGAATGAACTATTGTGATTGGCTGATTATATCATGAATCATTAATGAGTTTGAGATGTCGTGAATAAAAACTGTATGCAGCACTTACTATTAATTTGATTAGGCATAGCTATTACGTCACCGTTACCGTAGCAGCCGAATGAACCAATAGTGTTAAAGCAAGTTGTATTTGGCATGCAAGGGTCCGACAAGCATTCGTTGACGTCTGCAAGCAGAATAAGAATTATATAAGAAGTTGGTTAAAAATACCGAAAGAAAATATGTCTTGAAATCTGTTCCTTAAATCGTGAAATTACTATAAATATCATCTATATATCTATATATCATCCATATCTTTTATCTTGTTTTTGACTCATATTTTGGGCTCTCAAGATTGTTTTCATTTCAACATCTATTTTTTCAACTTTCAAGACATTTTTGTGGAGGGCCCCCCCTTAAACATTATTTTGTGGGGGACCCTGGGCGACCGCCCTGTCCTAAATCCGGCACTGAGTCTTTATACGCTATTATATAGCTATAAAAGTAAAGCAAAGTAAAGCGACTTTATTTATTTAATTTATTGAGGGTAACAACAACAACACTCGTTTTACAGCCATTTCCCCCCACTTACGCAGGGGTTAGCCAGCGGCTCTTCACAGCAGTTTCCTCCCCTTCTCTCTCTCTCTCTCTCTCTCTCTCTCTCGTCCTTGGCCTTCCTCTCCCTCTCACACCTTCCACCTCGTATGACATGCTCTTTTTTCACCCACGCAGTCACCATCATCTTTCCGTAATACATGCCCCAGCCATCTAAACTTGTTCCGCTTCACAACATCAGTCACCAACTCAATCCCCATTCTTTCTCTCAACTCCACACTCGGCACTCTATCCAACAAAGATACACCACACATCCACCGTATCACCTCATCTCTGTTTTCTCCAATCTCGCCCTCTGCTCTACATTCATGGCACATGTATGACGTGGTCTTTGGCCAGTGCGAGTGTCTTCACACTATTTTGAGGGATGCCTAGTCAATATTATAGCATCGATAAACTTTAAAGCAATAGCACCATTACCTATACAGTTTGTTCCAAATTCGGTGAAGCCATGACTACATTTCTGCGTAATTAACGAAGCTCGACTGGGCGTAAATTCTGCATCATGAGAAAATAAATTAGTGCGCTCATTAAATTACTACGCAGCACGCTACTTTTATATAAGTAATTAGTCGTGCTATATAGAATTTTAAAGAAACAACAAAAGATCGAGATCCTAGGTACAGCCAACTCTCTCAAAGTGGAAACCCTTCTAAGGTGGACACCTCTCTATTAAAGGCGGACACCAAATTTGGTCCTGAGAGTGTCCGCCTTAGAGAGAGAGAGAGAGAGAGAGAGAGAGAGAGAGAGAGAGAGAGAGAGAGAGAGAGAGAGAGAGAGAGAGAGAGAGAGAGAGAGAGAGAGAGAGAGAGAGAGAGAGAGAGAGAGAGAGAGAGACAGAGACAGAGACAGAGACAGAGACAGAGACAGAGACAGAGACAGAGACAGAGACAGAGACAGAGACAGAGACAGAGACAGAGACAGAGACAGAGACAGAGACAGAGACAGAGACAGAGACAGAGACAGAGACAGAGACAGAGACAGAGACAGAGACAGAGACAGAGACAGAGACAGAGACAGAGACAGAGACAGAGACAGAGACAGAGACAGAGACAGAGACAGAGACAGAGACAGAGACAGAGACAGAGACAGAGAGAGACAGAGAGAGACAGAGAGACAGAGAGACAGAGTTCACTGTATTTATTATCTAAAGTATATATGAAGAAGTAATAAAAAACTTGGAGGGAAAAAAACGTAGATGAAAGTACAAGCTGGTATATAAAAGACTGTATGGTGCTGTTATGGAAAGTTAATGTTCTCATTTCCGAAATGAGAAATTATAAAGAAAATCAGGGTCACCATTATATGTGGGACCGAGGGTCGGGGAGATATCGATCCATATTAAGTTATGACCCCATTCTTCTAGAATTCTAGTTTTGGGGAGATACCCACAGTTATGTGCGTATAATTATTTTTGATTATTTTAGGCGATATTCACAAGTGTTGTGGCGTAAACTTATAGATTATAATGAAAAGCTTGACTCATGTTGTTGTTATTGTTGTTATTGAGTCTATGACGTCATAAGCTTCCTTGACTCATTCTTCTCAAGCTCGGCCATTTTAATGGCGGCGCTTCAAAATACAAACTTCACACGTATCACCTTTTCTTCGGTCGGCACTTAATAACATAGGGTGAGGCTACCCTATCGTTCGTGTGTCCCTCGGAAAGGTCTTCGGAAAATTCTTCGTAAATAATCAAAATGGCGGAATTCAAACCATGAGTGAAAGAAACGCTAATGAAATCAGTTAATCAGTCCGTGATCGGAATGCATCCCAGTGTTTTCAGTACAGAATATTTGATGTTGACTTTTGGACAGTCGGTTCTTGGACTTTTATACAGAAAGACTTGCTTGTAAGTATATTTAAAAGTAAAATAGGTGGATTAGAATACCCATCAGGGGGAGGTATGCTGCAGTCTCTGAGTGTTATATTATATATTACATATTACATATATAGATATTAGACAGTGGCACAATGATATGAATTTTATCTTCGACTGGTGAAAACAAAGAATATAAAATTCATATCTTCAAACAATTCTATTTTCTTTTTATTTAGCACCATGTGCAGTTTAGTGGCTGATCTTCCTTAGAAATAGTGAAATGTTTTGTAATTTTCGATAGCTTTCCTCATCCTGTTGTGCAAACAGTAACGTCGAGAGGGGGGGGGGGGGGGGGGGGGTAGGCAGGGTAATTACCCTAGGGCCTGGGGTAATGTCTATGAAGAATAGATATATCATATATTATAATAATTATCAAAAACTGACCGCTGGGGCCCAGTAAAACCTTGGTAAAAATATCGGAGGGGGCCCGCACGCAAATTATGACCCGGGGCCCATTCTGGCTCTCGACTGCCCTGTGCATGAAGTAATGCTTACCTTTGGCTAAGAGTAAAACAAATAAAAAAATAAATAAAATAAACTTTCAAGAACCGACTGTCCAAAAGTCAACATCAAATATTCTGTACTGAAAACACTGGGATGCATTCCGATCACGGACTGATTAACTGATTTCATTAGCGTTTCTTTCACTCATGGTTTGAATTCCGCCATTTTGATTATTTCCGAAGAATTTTCCGAAGACCTTTCCGAGGGACACACGAACGATAGGGTAGTCTCACCCTATGTTATTAAGTGCCGACCCTTTTCTTCAACGAATTTGGAAATGAAACTTTTGCAATTTTACTAACTACCATATCCTCTTTAAGATTATGCAAAAATATTGCACACAATATTTTCATCAGAGAACCACTTTAAGAATGTTATTGTTCCACGTGATCAACAAGTAACATACCGTGCAAGCTAAGATTGTATTGCTGACCCCATTCTTTGCCGGCCAAATTTGAAGCTTGGCAGGAATAAAAAGCAGATGCAGATTGGCTAGTTGTGTTAAAAATCAGTTCATTCTCACGAAGTTTATAGTTTACTCCATTGGCCTCAGTAGTTTCCTCCAATTCTAATTTTCTGTGATCTTTGAACCAGTCGACGTGAACTGGCGGGAATCCGTATATTCCACACTTCAGACGTACAGTCCTGTTCATGTTTGTATCTTTTCTCATGTGCCTGATTTCTACCTTTTTCAATTCTAAGATACAATTTTCAAATCAAGAAGGGCAACAAGGTTTATGCAAATTTCCTGCTTTAATTTCATACAATTGTGTATTAATGATGATGAATGAATGGCACTAAGGAGGTGACACAAAAGCTTATCCTAGATTTCCTGTGATTTCTATCTTTCTCTCCCCCCACTTCCCCTTCCCCTCTCTTCCTTCCTTCCTTCCTTCCTTCCTTCCTTCCCTCCTTCCTGCTTCCTTCCCTCCTCCTTCCCTTCCTCCCTCATTTCCTTCCTTCCTTCCTTCCTCCCTCCTTCCCCCCTCCTTCCTTCCTTCCTTCCTTCCTTCCCTTCCTCCCTTCCTCCCTCCCTTCCTCCCTCCCTTCCCTCCCTTCCCTTCCTTCCCTCCCTTCCCCTTTCCCTCCCCTCCCTTCCCTCCCTTCCTCCCTTCCTTCCTTCCCTCCCTCCCTCCCTCCCTCCCTCCTTCCTTCCTTCCTCCCTTCCTTCCTTCCTTCCTTCCTTCCTTCCTTCCTTCCTTCCTTCCTTCCTTCCTTCCTTCCTTCCTTCCTTCCCTTCCTTCCTTCCTTCCTTCTTTCCTTCCTTCCTCCCTCTCTCCCTCCCTCCCTCCTTTCTTCCTTCTTTCCAGCTCCCTTTCGTGCTCATTGCAATAAAATACTTACTTGAGCTGTCAACATGCACTATATTACTCTGGATCTTTGAAAATCGCGACTGACAAAAGCATGAGAACGTTTTTATTAATATGGCATATTTCCATGTAATTTTCCTCTCTACTCGTTGACACTCTGGAACGCGTTTTTTCTCTTTTTCCAATAGAACTATTTCATTATCTAAGTCATCCAATTTAGGACAAATAATGTCCAGGTTCTCCAAGCGATGGCTTCCGTGACATACTACGTCTACGGTTCCAGTATGGGGATTGGCGAAGAAACCCATTTCAAGAACTGCCGGAGATCTTCCGAGATCTAACAACAATTTTGATACAACACAATTCCCAGTTAGTATATGCAGTGTTATAATTAGTTTAATTAGTATTCTTTGAGAATGGTTCCTCTCTCTCTCTCTTTCTCTCTCTCTATACTCTCTCTTCACTCACTCACTCACTCACTCACTCACTCACTCACTCACTCACTCGCTCGCTCACTTACCCACTCACTCACTCACTCACTCATTCACTCACTCACTCACTCACTCACTCACTCACTCACTCACTCACTCACTCACTCACTCACTCACTCACTTACGGCCGCCAGCGAATTTGTCAATGCGACAGACGAGAAAATTAACAATTTTAAAGAAAATGCTGTTCCTAAAAGTAGGAAAATGTGTATTTATACTAAAACAATTATTCGCCTCAGGCTCAGTGAATATCGGTGAATAATAACCTCGACTTCGTCTCGGTTATTATACACCGATATTCCCCTCGCCTTCGACGAATAATTGTTAAATAACAGCAAACACAGTGTCGGCTGATGTTTCACAGCTTATTATTTCTTTAACTCATTCCGCATTTCCTGTCCAAGGGCTTTCCCAGAGGTGAAAAGAATCGTCTGGCGTTAGCCAGAATAAAATACTGAAGACAGGAAAGAGTTAGAGATTTACGAATTACGGTATTTATAAGATTTTGAGTTCGAGTCTGACACTCTTATTTAAAAAGTACTTAATGTAACAATTAGAAAGTGAAAGTGATAATGTTACATTCTTGTATCTAATTACGTGATCGGCAATCTGCTGATCGAATCCTATGAATTACACAAACAGATCGATTATAACACGAGGAAACAAGTCTATAGTGGCATTACTCATCGACAACACAAAAAAGTTGGATCGTTTTTACAAGCTAGTGCAGATATTCACTGTTGAACTTGCATCTGATTTTTGCTTACGTTTGCAATCGAAGGGAATTTCCCTTTCACGATGCAAAAAAAACACAACTCTGGAGAACATTATCAACAGTGAATAGTCAAAATAAACTGTGTTCTTACACTTAATTGGGGTCTTTAAAGCATATTTGGAAATCTAATTAGTAAAGGCAGCTATTAGTACAAATATAAGTCGATTTGTCGACTCGTACAGAACGTTCCGTAAATGCGACACCGGGATTTCCGGGACACGCCGAATTCCGACTGCGAATAATTCTCTTTACGTTGGTTGAAGTGAAAATTAATTATATAGAGGAAGTGTATATAGAGAAAACGGGTCACAGGAATTCAAAATATACGCCCGCAATTACACGCATGAACATTATATTACTAACCTTCCTCCGTGAATTTCTTTGGGTTAGCTATTTCGCTGCTATGGTTTAAGCCGGGGCTCAAAACTATAATCCACATCTCTAATCGGAAAAACCGATAGATGAATAACATGTCTGCTATAAAATGGTAAAGCAGCTTCCAAACGCAACGCCCGGTCCAAGTATCGAACAAGTCGAGTTGACTCGCCGACACACTCGAAGGGGCAACAAAATGATACTTGATATTATGTATAATTATTAATATTAAAACGGAGAAACAATGGTATTCTGTTTTCCAATCGGTTTGTTTACACTTGTTGCTAGCCAATGTAAATAATACTTAAATAATACTTATGCATATGCAGTGTCGCGCTATTTTTAGCTATTCTCACAGAAACAAAATTACCAAGAGAAAAGATCGCATATGAGAATTGTGTGTTATAAATATTCTTCGAGCTATTTTACTAAGAAAAATTTCTGTTCCCAGAAATCTCCGAGTTACCTAATGTAAAATGCCTTTTCATTTTCGTTGCGCATGGTTTGCTTTTCCAGCTGTCAATTAACGAAAAGTGAATTGGTCAATCGCGTTACGTCATACTGCCAGTTCATTAAGTTAAAGACGTTCAACCAAACTCTGATATAACTATAGTAGACATGCAGGCGTGTGTATACTTCAGTCTTGACAAACACTTAAAAGACCTCTTGATCCCCCAAATCTTTCAACGTTTGGGGTTACGTTGTAGCACTTTTACATCTCGCTACCGGAATCACATTTACCGGAATTACTGGCCACATCAGGGGTGGAGAAAAAGAAGGCTTTCGATGTAAAGTCGACAGTAAGGCGACTCTTCACCAAAGATTCGTCGAAGCCGAGTGTTTCTCAAAATACCAAAAGAAGTTCAACTCCCCATTTCCGGATCCCTTGTACGGCTTTGTTCTCCTCGTGGCTTTTGGTGCCGTGACGACTATCTGCATTATCTATTCATTCTGTTCGAAATCTCGCGTCGAGGAAATCGAAAATTTGGGAGTATCCAGTGACGAAATTCCTTTGGTGGTATCGGGGGGAAATGAAGGACAAGACAACCTGGACAACTTTGAAAAAACTCTTAACGTTTTTCGCTACTACATCGTCCATCTGATTGTTCGTTTTGTCCTCGGTGTACTATTCACCGTCTTACAACAGAAAGTATTTTATCCTCTCGGTTTCCGATCTGATTTCATTTGCGATTTACACTCTTCAAAATTGTTAACTCCCTCAAGCACGAACGCTGGGCGAGATAATTTTACTTCCACGGACTGTCATAATTCGCTCGCGGCTGAGACAACGTTTTGAAAGGAAGAAAGGAAGAAAGAAGGAAAGAAAGAAAAAAAGAAAGAAAAAAAGAAAGAAGAAAGAAAGAAAGGATCGAGGGAAGGAGGAAGGTAGGGAGGTACGCCGAAGGAAGGAAAGGAAGGAAGGAAGGAAGAAGGGAGGAAGGAAGGAAAGGAAGGAAGGAAGGAAGGAAGGAAGGAAGGAAGGAAGGAAGAAGGAAGGAAGGAAGGAAGGAAGGAAGGAAGGAAGGAAGGAAGGAAGGAAGGAAGGAAGGAAGGAAGGAAGGAAGGAAGGAAGGAAGGAAGGAAGGAAGGAACGGAACGGAAGGAAGGAAGGAAGGAAGAAGGGAGGAAGGAAGGAAGAAGGAAGGAAGGAAGGAAGAAGGAAGGAAAGAAAGAAAGAAAGAAAGAAAGAAAGAAAGAAAGAAAGAAAAGAAAGAAAGAAAGAAAGAAAGGAAGGAAGGAAGGAAGGAAGGAAGGAAGGAAGGAAGGAAGGAAGGAAGGACGAAAGAAAGGAAAGAAAGAAGGAAAGAAAGAAAAAAAAGAAAGAAAAAAAGAAAGAAGAAAGAAAGAAAGGATCGAGGGAAGGAGGGAGGTAGGGAGGTACGCCGAAAATGCACCCTGGTGCCCAACCATCTTCAATTTAAGAAATGGTTCATGGTTTGGCGTGCTCCATCGAGTTATGGATGCACGCGGGAAGTTCCGAGAGCACGAAAAAACCGTAAGAGTTGGTCGAAGCGTAGCCGAGAACAACTCTAGATTTTTGAGTGCTCTCCAACTTCCCAAGTGCATCCATAACTCAATGGAGCACGCCAAACCATGAACCATTTCTTTTATAACAGAGAATCAGACACAAAACAACGGAAAACAATATTTATTTCGCTGATTAAAAATGAGTTTCTCATTACGTTTGAAATTGCCGTGCTCATTACGTTTGAAATTGCCGTACTCTTTGAAATTGCCGTGAAATTTTTTTTTGTGATTTTGGGTTAACCCCCGCCTTTTTATGAGAAATAGGCAACTCCTTATTCACTGAGATTGTCATATGGTATTCGTGGGTGACCTGTAGAATTAATTTCATAATTCATTAGTGATTACACCAATTCCTTAAGAATACCGCTGTGCATATGAATTAAATGGATATAAATTGGAATGAATCGAATGTTGCAATTATTGAATTGGTTGAATCGTTTAGTGTATAGTTTAGCTTGATTTTATTCGTTCGGAAACGCGACTAAAATGAAATATTTTTAGAAAGTATTTGAATAAAGATATATCAAGTGTATCTAGACGCAGAATAACTTGAGGTAAGAGGCTAAATTACGTCTTAAATATCGAATTAAAAACGAGTTGTGAAGGCAATGCTTGGAGAGCACGTGTGCATCTTGCAAGAAGAAAAGTCATTTAACGTCAGTTGTCGAGTTATTTAATGTTTCTTTCTTCTTTCTAAAGGTCTCAGTCTCTGTGTAGAGCTTTCAGAATGCTTCTTACTGACTAAACAATGAAGATATTAAAGAAATATCATATCAAGGTAATTAACATTTTCTCTAATTTACCACACACTGACACTTTACACAATTTCCCACCATAATTAATGATCACACCAAATCACACTTACCCTGGGTGAGGACACCTCTCTACTTTTGAGAATACCGCTAGGATTTTTGTTTGAGGGGTGGTGGAAGAATGGGGTAATACGTTGTTAAATGACACGTGTATAGGATGGTCCAGGGGTGTACCCCCCTGGAAAAAAATATTTTGAATTTTGAGTCTCTGAAATGGCATTTCCCTGTTGAAATATTGATTTTCAGAATGGCCAGCTGACACTCTGCCTGTCCTGGCAATTTTTTATCAGATTTGGACAAATCTAGAAAACACTCCAAAAAACATTAGGAGGGAGGGGGGTGGGGGGTACACCCTTCTACCATCAATTCACCATGCCATCCTCCACTCCTATCGGAATGGTCATGTTATATTGCTGATGAGTATCACCCAGAGTAGGAAGTTTGTAAAATGCATGGTAGGAGTCCAATTTTGGCTGCCATTTTGTACAAGCATTTTGTGAAAATAGTGTGGGTTTGCAGTGGTTTGCTGATCTAACTTTTCAAGTTATTAAAATGAATTTTCATTTTTGTATTTTAGAAATATAATTGGGCACCATGTTGGATATGAGGAATCTTACAGATCACACGAGACCAACTGCAATTATGTGAGAATTTATTTATTTAATAGTATTATGTTGTATGCTGGAAAATAATATTCATGGTATAAATAAAGTTTGGAATTTAAATTTTTTGACACAACTTAATATCAAAACACCAGTATTTTGTTATTAAAATTAAATATTGGTAGTTTATCATCTTTTCACTATGCTCTAAAACACCAGCCTACACAGCACTCTAGTTTTTACTCTGATGAATGGCTCTGCTCGAAATGTCATTATTTTGTTATTAAAACTATTCTCAGCAGTTTACCATCTTTTCACTTTGCTTTATCTAAAACACTGCCTGTCACAACACTCTATTTTTTACTCTGATGAAGGACTCTGCTTGAAACGTCAGTATTTTGTTATTAAAACTATTCTCAGCAGTTTACCATCTTTTCACTTTGCTCTATCTAAAACACTGCCTGCATAACAGTCTACTTTTTTACATCTATTTCAGCCTTCAAAAAAAATCAAAATTAGGTCTCGGTCAGCACCTCTTTCTTAGCATTTTTTCCAAAATGGAAGCCTAGCTGTTAAAAAAGCACAAGTTTTCAGTATTCTTAATTTAACAACCAATTAGTACGACACTTGTATGAACTGAAACGATTGAGTTTAAACATCTTGGAAAGTATTTGTCATACACATTTAATGTTGTTGTAATTGTGTTTTACAACAGAGTTTGAGTTTTGTTTTTCAAAGAAAAAAACTAGTTTGGGCTCAGCAAAAATTTGCTGTCTTCTGAGGTTAACAGGGTGGCATTTTGGTTTTGAAGGCTGTAATCAATTTTTAAAGTATAAAAGTGCTTATTAATATCAGAGAAATGTTTCCTGACCATCAAAAAGCAATAAAGCAACTACATAATTATATCAATTGGATGTTTAATTTATACCAATTTCGCCCCCGAAGAGACCAACAATTTCGCCTCCGAAGAGACAATTAACTATTTCGCCTGCCAAGAGACTAACAATTTCACCTCAAGAACATAATTTTCTTAATACAACATTAGACTATTGAATCAAGCTTGGACATTTTTGGATAAAAAATAAGCTAACAAAAGTGAAAAGAAAATTATATTGCCATATGATCTCAAAAGCACAAGACTTAAAATACACTTCAAATAAACGACAAATTTTTTAAAAGTAAACATGTTTCGGCAACACTTATGCCATCTTCAGTACTAAGCAGTAATGGATTAAAATATTTACAAGCAGTATTTATATAACTTAACCTAATTTGTATTACAATGGTGATACTAATCTAAATATTGAATTCTAACACAATGTGACAAACTGAGGAGAATATTGACAAGGTGACATGTCATTCTAATGAAGGCGTCTAGCGTAAAAAACAAGTATAGAAATTCTAGTTATAGTGGTGGAGATGTAAAGAGAGAGAGAGAGGAGAGGGGAAAAAATAAAAAAAATTATAAACTAAATATAGTGTTAAAATGAGAGACTAGAACGAACGTTTAGGTCAGGTTTGGTTTTCTTAATGTAAAGAGCTTCCTTTAGTTTCAGTGTGATGGAAGACTTTGCCGTGTCTAGGATGTTAAAGCATGATGAGTTGTATTGGTTTTTACATGAAGGGGATTGTTGAAGATGTTTGTATATGTGCGAGTTTTTGTCCGTCTGAGTGTGTTCTTTAATCCGTGTGGTGAGGTGACGAGTGGTTTCGCCTATGTAACGGGAGTTACATCCCGCGCAAGAAAATTGATATACCACATAAGATCTAAGTTCTCTAGGGATGGGATCCTTTAAACTAAAAAGGTTTTTTATTTTGTATAAAGAAAACACTAGTTTGATGTCTAAGTCAGTGCAGAAACGTTGAACAATTGACCTAAGTCGGCGTTGCGTAATTTTTGAGTAAAATCCAATATATGGGAGTTTAAAGTAGCGAGTTTCATGTTTGTTGTCATCTGTTTCGCTAGTTATGTCCGAAAGGTTATTCTTATTAGTATTGCCATTGTATTGATTTATCACTTTATGGAGTTTGTAAAGTTTTGTTAGTTCTTGCTCTACAAGCTGTCGTTAGTTAGTATAGTACTTTCAGCTTGGAGTTTGTAAAGTTTTGTTAGTTCTTGCTCTACAAGCTGTCGTTAGTTAGTATAGTACTTTCATGCAGCTTGGAGTTTGTAAAGTTTTCGGTTAGTTCTTGCTCTACAAGCTGTCGTTAGTTAGTATAGTACATTCAGCTTGGAGTTTGTAAAGTTTTGTTAGTTCTTGCTCTACAAGCTGTCGTTAGTTAGTATAGAGGTTTTGAATTCACATGCTCCCCTTCAACATAAAAAGATTAACATGCAGCGCTGGAATATTCTCAGCGCTAACTTTCTACATTACACCAAGCTCGCAAACGTACCACATGCACTACGTGTATACGTGCAACTTATTATGATAGGTAACATCTATGTTTACAACAGTTCAGTGTCTTTTGATATAAACTTTCTCGGGTAGCGTTTGTTTACATGTTTAATTGCATAATTCAAAACTGGAAAATCCTGTCCTTGTGTAACAATATTAACATTCTCGAGTTGAGAATTGTCTGCCAGCAATTTAAATGTGTCTTTTGTTCACAATTTATGGATTTCCAACTTTTCCGTAAGTTAAATTTGGCTATATATTGAAATTACGAGTCTGGTGCCTGGATGAATTTTATGCGGGCAAAGTTGTCATTTTGCCAAAGTTGTCATGAATTGGTTGACCAGTGAAACTTCTGCCTCAAAGATTAGCCTGAATGAGTTATTGCAGCGTAGAACACAATTAGAAACGGCTAAATTTGAAAACGTTTTCCGTCAACTTTCAGAAAAACCCGAAAAAGTGATTCTTGTCTTTGATAACTTGGCTGTAATACTTTTTTTGGTTTTTCAACATATAGATGTTCTTCTTCGAGAAAGCTTGTTAATTTCTAAGTTTAAACCCTCTCTTAACGCTAACATTAGATCATTTCCCTTAGCACTCTTTTAGAAGTTGTTTTTTTCTTTACGGTGTGGTGTCTCTTCACCAGTTTGACAATTCATTTGTCTTACATCACATTTTCTGTCACTTTGTTTGTCACCTTATCACTTTCTATTTATGTAACTAGTTAAGCTATTTAAGTCACCTTCATGTATGTATATTTATCACTCTGATGATGTTACGTGTAGTAACGAAACGTTAGTAAATATTTTCAAAATTATTTTGTGTTATGGTTTTGTTTAAAGCAGTATGCTGGGCAATAATATTTCTTACCAGAATTTTAACATATACTTGACGAAACGGTACCAAACGATGTCAACGAGCCCATGCCAGTAACTTCTCTCCTGGTTAAGCTAGTTTCTGGTAAACTATTTCGAGGAGCGATGATTCTAGCAATGGTAACATTTGCTTTGAGATTGAACTGTTCTTACTTAAATACGTACGGTTTGATCGCGAAGCACTAATGGTGACCTAATGTGGTCACGCTATGTGGCGACGTAATATGATGACGTAATGCACGCATCTGGTAGTGATGTAATATGGTAACGTATGTGGTGACTTGTGTGATGACGTCAGATGATGACGTAACGCGGTGACGTAAACTTGTGGTGATGTAAATGGTTACGTAATATGATAACGGAAGGTGATGACGTAATATGATGACGTAATGTGGTGACTTATTCGAATTTCTACGATACCTAACAGTTGTAGACAGTCGATAGCCAAATAACTCAAAGGAAGAACAAGACACTTTATATAAAAACATATAAAAATTAACACTAAATACAAGATTTTTCTGTAACAAATTAACCAACTAGAAAGGAATATTCCATTAAACAATAAAACGCTATCCATCAAGGACTATACGGCTTCCTAAAGAAAGAGAAGGAATGTTTCAGAAACGCAAAACAAAAGGGGGGAAACTTTTATCGATAGAAGTTTGTACGAACCTCATTGAGTAAAAGCCGTTGTCAGACTTGCTGGGCACCGGCACCCCCACCACCACCACCTTGAGGGGGGAAATGTATATATTAGAAACAATTGGCACGAGTCATTCGATTTTTAAAGTATAAAATTATAAATTATCCGCCGAGTGAGTGAGTGAGTGAAGGAGTGAGTGAAGGAGTGAAGGAGTGCGTGAGTGAAGGAGTGAAGGAGTGAGAGTGAGTGAGTGAGTGAAGGAGAGAAGGAGTGAAGGAGTGAAGGAGTGAGAGTGAGTGGGTGGGTGGGTGAGTGAGTGGGTGAGTGAGTGAGTGAGTGAGTGAGTGGGTGGGTGGGTGAGTGAGTGAGTGAGTGAAGGAGTGAGTGAAGGAGTGAGTGAAGGAGTGAGTGAAGGAGTGAGTGAAGGAGTGAGTGAAGGAGTGAGTGAAGGAGTGAGTGAAGGAGTGAGCGAGAAAGGGGGTTAACGAAAGAAGGACAATGAGTGAGTGAGAGAAGAGTATGAGAGTCCGGGTAAAGGAGTGAGTGAGCGAGCGAGCGTAGAGAGTGAGCGAGCAAGGGGGTTCATGAGTGAAGGAGAAGAGAGTGAGAGTCCGGACGAGGGAGTGTGCAAGCGAGGGAGGGGGGGGGGGGGGGGGCGAGAGAGAGAAGAGGGCGAGTGAAAGAAAAGAATGAGACCAGGCGAGTGATGGAATGAAGAACGTGAGTGAAGAGAGTGAGTGAGTGGGAGGTGGTGCAGCGAGCGGGAAGAGAGTAAATGAGAGAAGAGGCCGGGCGACGGTGTGAGTGAGTAAATAAGTGAGTGGGGGAGTGAGCGAGCGAAAGGAGAGTGAGAGAAAGAACGAGGTAGTGAGCGAGCGAGGTACGCGAGTGAGAGAAGAGAGTGGGAGAGCGAGCGAGTGAGGAATGGAAAAGAGTGAATGAGAGAAGAGAGAGAGTGAGAGAGCGAGCGAGGGAGGTGGTGAGCGTGAGAGAAAGTAAGAAGACTAACTTCCAGGAGGCATACGATACGGCGGTGGTGCATTCCTTCCATCTGTCCCATCGTCTTCAATCTCGTCAGGAACTCTACAACGTGCAATATATTACATTTTTAAATAATAATAATTTAAAAAAAATGAAAATCATAAATAATAAATGTAAATACAAAAAGGAATTTTTAAAAATCTGTTAGGGTAGAACGTGTCATTTGCTGGCACATGTTGTTACTCTGGTACCCACCTTTCATAATCGTTCTGTGCCCGTCTTGGCCGAGTGGGGTCCTGGCTGGGCGGGGTTTGAGGGGCGTCGTTGTCTCTGGGTTTGGAGAGCTCTCGCAAACGTAGCGAAGACCTTTGGATGTTGTGGTGATGTGTTAGGTTGATACTACAATAAACAAAAGTTGAAAGAGCGTAAGGAAAAGAATGGGGAGATGAAGAACTGCTTTGGCGAATACGAGATTCGTTGAATTGGGTGAGATGTGAGATTTTTCAATGCCTGAAAGGCCTTCTCTCGGTTAAACGAACAAACGACAGCAGAAGCAGCAACAACAACAGCAGCAGCAACAAGTCAACAAGAACAACAACATCAACAACGTCGACAACACAACAACAACAGCAACAACAACGTCAACAACACAACAGCAACAACAACAGCAGCAACAACAACAGCATCAACACCAGCAACAACAACAACGTCAAGAACAACAGCAACGTCAACAACACCAACATCAACACCAGCAGCAACAACAACGTCTGCAACAACATCAACACTAGCAACAACAACAGTGTCAACAACAACGTGGTCAACAAAAACGTCAAAACCATGGTTTTGCAACAACGTCGACAACAACATCATCAACAACACTAACAATATACATACTGAGGTGTCTGGTCGTCACGTTTCTGCCTAAAAAAAGAAAGATTTTGAGTTAAGCAGTTTGCATGTAATAATAAGTTGAGACCTTGGATTTGATTCCCCAGTTGGGGGCAGTCAGATTTTTTATACTGTATTTTTCATATTATATATACTGTACATATATTATATATACTGTACATATTATATATACTGTATACTTGTATTAAATTCTCTCCCAGTTTCAAAATTGTTCTGAAGCCTCCGGTATACCAGAGTTGTGATTAGCTCCGCTACTTGATAGGAAGTCGTTCGAGAGACTCCGCTCTACCTCGTGAAGATGAGATGTCTTCCTGTAGAGACTTAAGAACGGCGATGCTTGACCACTCCCTTTACCGTAATTAAGGTCACTGTAGACCTTCGGGTTACGTTTTAGGGACAACAATAGCGAGGTTCAGATCACACTTCCACTACCGCTACTGCTACCGTAAATGTGGTTAAGCTGATGTAATGTTCGTTTTTCGTTCTGTAGTCGTATAGTTGGTTTTAATCATAGTATCGTAAACGCTTTCTTTTTGCACTAGGTTTGAGACCTGCGACCATTACTGAACGTAAAAACAATATTTGACATGCTTAATTATATTTACGGTAGCGGTAGTGGAAGGAAGTGTGATCTGATCTATTATAGCGCTCCATCCGTTTATTGCATATACCAAACCTATTCACAACACCAAAACCAAACATTTTTCGAAAGCTGATATAACTGGCTACAAGACTGCAGCAAAACATTGGTCATTTTATGAACGCAAACAAAAAATAGCACTTCTGTTTATTAAAGTTTTCATTCCAATTCGAAATGCTTATAAGTGTGTCTGGGTTTGTAAAAATTCCAAATACTTTTAGAGTTATCGAATTTTTACTATTACAGCTAAAATCTCACAGGAGGTTGAATGGGCTTGCATAAAAGGCCGTAAAACGATAAATATTGGAAATTTTACAATACCCAGACACACGTTTGTCACCAGAATATTAATTTACTCGAATATCAATTTTTAGATAATTCTGATAAATTCATGTTCACTTAGAGCTTTTCAAAGTTCTTAGTTTAGAAATAAAAAACATGATTTCCTTTCTAGAATCTGAAAGCCCTCATAAAAGACTTCACTTTTAGCGAATAAAAAAAATCCAAAAAAATTATAAGAGTGAAATAAAAGTAGCGTGCTGCGTAGGTATAGTGTTGAAACAACAATCGAAATAGAGTAAGGTTAGATATACTGCCGAAACAGAGAACGTAGGAGTCTAACGTTTCGGGCGAAGGCCCTTCGTCAGAGAGAAACGTAAAGAGTGTAAACAAACAAGGAGCTCATATAAGGAAGATAATCATGTGACCAAAAATAAGCCAATCAGAAAAAAATGACAATAACAAATGCGAAAAATTAGCCAATCAAAGCAAAATAACAATAACAAATCGATAATGAGAAGCGAAAGACATTTGCTATTCATACAAATAAAAAAACTAAATTATAATAAATAAAAAATTATAGTTCGAAGGTCTACAGTAACCTTAATATATCTAGACAGTACGTTTTTGTTATAGGAATTTTACGTGGACCTTCATATGTTCAACGCTTACCTTCCCTCGCGACCACAAAAAATGATGATACTAAGCAAGACCACAAAGACAAGGATGATAATGATGGGTATGATAACTACCAGTAAAAAATCGACGTCGAAGTTTCGGGGACTGTCGTCGAATTCTCGTGGGCTATACGCAACGGCGGTGACGACTTTATCTTTGGGTAACAGTGCTTGCTGCTGGGCAGCGGGACTGGTGTATTCGTGTAAGTCGAGCTAAGTAATGAAAACAACGAAATCTTTAACAATTTGAAGCCTGACAACGAGTCTTTAGTTTTTTATTCTGGCTAACGCCAGAGTATTTTATTCTGGCTACCGCCAAGACGATTTTATTCAGCACAGGGAGAGGTCCAGACCTCAAAGTGCTAAAACGTATCTCTTTAACACTTTGAAGCCTGACGACGAGTCTTTTATTCTAGCTAACACCAGACGATTTTATTGAGCACAGGGAGAGGTCTCGGAAAGCCATGTACAAAAGGATAAATGGGGTTATATATCAGTGATGTTCTAGGGATTTTTGGTGAAGGAAAATTCGAGTGTAGAATATATACATTTTAAGACCAAATCGGGACCAGTTGCGAAAAATGCAACTACACAGGCCTTCCAGCAGGAATTGAACCCACGACCTTGCTATTCTAGCTCTGACCACTGAGCCACGGAGGGCGTTGCCGAGAGCTTGATCGCGAGTTCTGTATACATTAAGGTGGCAATGCCAGGAGAGAATTGGATTTATTAGAAGTAATATTGGGCATTTCACTCGATTACATTTTTGGTGAAGTGAAATGCCCAATATTACTTCTAATAAACCCAATTCTCTCCTGGCATTACCACCTTAATGTATACAGAACTCGCGATCAAGCTCTCGGCAACGCCCTCCGTGGCTCAGTGGTCAGAGCATTGCACTAGAATCGCAAGGTCGTGGGTTCAATTCCTGCCGGAAGGCCTGTGTAGTTGCATTTTTCGAAACTGGTCCCGGTTTAGTCTTAAAATGTATATATTCTACACTCGAATTTTCCTTCACCAAAAATCCCTAGAACATGCTATGTAATCGAGTGAAATGCCCAATATTACTTCTTATATCACTACTTTGAGCCTTGATTGTCTTATGTTGAAATTCTGGTTGGAAAATTCAAAATGAAAGCTGTACATTAATTCTATTATGAAATTACAGTACGAGTCGCATAACAACTATGGAGGACTTCTGAACCTTTAAAAGCAAGTTTTTACACAAATTGGCCTAAAGTTGATCGCTGCCGGGCCGACAGAAATCAAGATGCCACATTTGCAATTCCTTCAATCTCGCTTTAATTTTGACCATCCGTACTTCTATGCAGGCTTCTTGTATCTATTTTATGTTTTTACGTGTAATAATATACGTAAAATACTGTACCCAACGAAATCTTGACCAATCTATTTCGAAGCCATTGCTCTGGAAGTGGTCTTGACTAGGTTTCTGGCCAGCTTGAAGGGTACTGTTGGCTCCACTAGTCAGCCAACTCTCCTGACTGCCAACTCTGATATAAACTCTGATAAATTATAAGCAAACGGATACTCGTGTATTATATCATGCTACATTGTAAGACATTAGGCCACATTGTAAGACATTATGCTACATTGTAAGACGTTACAATGTAACGTAGCGTCTTGCAATGCAGTGTAAGACATTACGCTACATTATAAGATGTTACGCTACATTGTAAGACATTACATGTAGGCTAAGTTGTCACTGTAAGACATTACGCTATATTGTAAGACATTATGCTACATTGTAAGATGTTACACTACATTGCAAGACATAAGACATTACACTACATTGTAAGACATTACGCTACATTGTAAGACATTACACTACATTGTAAGACATTACACTACATTGTAAGACATTACGCCACATTATAAGACACTACGTCACATTGTAAGACATTACGCCACGCTGTAAGACATTAAGTTACGTTGTAAGACGTTATACAGATCATATAACAACCCCCCCCCCCCCCCCCAAACACACACAGTGTATACACATACCCTTCGTGTTTATTAGAGTTAGGCAAAGGTATTCGACCACCTCGAGAGAGTGCTGACTCGACCAATGTGACAACCAGGTCACCCACAGGCCAATAATGATCTTGAACAATCTTCTGAATTGCATCTTTAGTGTTACTGGAAAGGAACTGATCCAAATTTATGTTCTTAACCAGAAATTCAGCTTGATACCACGGAAAATCTTGGAAAAAAATAACATATTGTTAAACCCCTCTTAGCAGACACCCATCTTAAGAAGACACCTCTCTTAAGTAGACACCTCTCTTAAGTAGATACCTCTCACAAGTAGACACCTCTCTTAAGCAGACACCTCTCTTGAGCAGACACCTCTCTTGAGCAGACACCTCTCTTAAGTAGACACCTCTCTTAAGTAGACACCTCTCTTAAGCGGACACCTCTCTTAAGTGGACACCTCTCTTAAGTAGACACCTCTCTTAAGCAGACACCTCTCTTAAGTAGACACCTCTCTTAAGTAGACACCTCTCTTAAGTAGACACCTCTCTTAAGTAGACACCTCTCTTAAGCAGACACCTCTCTTAAGCAGACACCTCTCTTAAGCAGACACCTCTCTTAAGCAGACACCTCTCTTAAGTAGACACCTCTCTTAAGCAGACACCTCTCCTAAATTATCTAAATAGACACCTCTCTTAACAAGACAACTCTCTTAACCCTTCACAGCCCAAGACCTTCCCATATGCTGAATAAAATCGTCTGGCGTTAGCCAGAATAAAATTCTTAAAGTGGCCAATGGATTATAAAGGGTTAAGTATAGGCACGAAATAATAAGTAATTAGTAATTTCTGATTGTGGTATGATTGGGTCAATCACTAATACTTGATCCGACACAGTAGCTTACCATCTTGGTTGGGAATCACCTCAAATGTTTTTAGTTTCCGTTCGGTTTCGTAAGTTCTCTTGTCCCAACCGATAATCTGTTGAAAAAAATAGCAAACGCAAAATATGACATACTGTACATTACTGCAGTAATTAATTGATATAATTCATCATGCTTTACAAATTACATGACGTTGTAAGTATGGTTTGCTTTGAAATGAGTTACATGTATTTTCAACCACCGTATTTTCTGTCGCACCTTAATTGTAGGAAACTATTATACAATGCTATTCTCAAGCCAATCTTAGAATACTATTGCACCATATGGGGCAATTGCTCCAAAGAACAATTGCTTAGATTGTTAAAGATGCAGAAAAGATGTGCCAGATTAATACTTAATTAATGCTAAGTTTTCTGATAGTTCTGTCAAGCTGTTCACTGAACTAGGATGGCTTCCCATTTATGATGTCATAAATAGTAGAAAGCTGTACATGCTACATAAAATTAGTTTAGGGCATTGCCCTGATTACTTTATTCCATACATACGTTATCTTAAAGATTCTCATAGTCATAGAACAAGAGCTTCAGCTAAGAAGAACATTGCAATGGCGACTTATAAGAAAGTATCAAGTTCCAGGATGTTTCGCGTCAGTGCTGTTCGCCTCTGGAACAACATTGAGGCCTCAACCCGCAACATTGTGTCGCACAAACAGTTCATGAATAAAGTAGAGCAGAAGCTTTTACAGCAGAATGCTAATTTAGAACATTTTGACATTAAGAAAACATATTAGTTTACATGTTACTAGCATGTACTTTGTTAGTTATAGATAGATTAATTCATTGACTGTAGTAGTAGGTAGGAGGCCCATAATGAAAACTACTGGGCTACCAGTAATGTATGTTAAGGCTAGCCTCGTTAAATAAAGCCTTATTATTATTATTGTATAAACCGCAATGCAAATTTTTCGGCAATTCTTCGGAAACATAGTCCCTAAACACACCGCAACGTTGTAATAACCGCATTAATTTTCTGAACTGGGATGTCTTACAACGTAGCGATTTATAACGTAGCGTAACGTCTTACAACATAGCGCAATGTTTTACATTATAACATAGCGTAACGTGTTATAACGTTGCGTAACGTCTTACAACATAGTGTGACGTTTTATAACGCAGCCCAATGTCTTATAACTTACAGTAGCATAACGACTTTTAACGTTGGTTTAACGACTTATAACGTAGCGTAACAACTTATAATCTAGTGTAACGTCTTACAGCCTAGCACGACGTCTACATTTGCGAGATTTTTTTAGAATGTAAAAAAAAGACTTGTACTTGAAAAACTGGCACTGCAGTTTATACAGTATACAATGGTGCGACTTGCAGTATAGCCTAGTAGCTACTGTACCTCGATCACGGCAGTTTTGTCCAAATTCCCCGGAGTTCCATAGAGAAATGGTTGGTCTTGAGCTGTTCTCTGTTCCAAATGAAGCCACGATGGCAACTCGGGATAACCGTTTTCCGTTGAGAAATTGAAAGATACTCTTTGTGCTATTGAAAAGACTGAGTTACAAGAGCTTACCAATGGGCCTTACTGGACCTCCACAGTATGTATTAAAATACAACTTTATTAGTATAAAAGACAATACAGACCTGTTTCTTTCAATGAAGAGTCATTGGCATAATCTGCTTTTTTAAGCTCAACTTGTTCAAACACACCACTACGAACACTTGTAATACCGTGGATAGGAACTGGTCCACAACAACACAAGATAAGCACTAGAAACGGGTAAGAAAATATTTGTACAGATCTACCTACAGACCTTGGATCTTATTGCATTGTGGATTTTGCCTGTTATTGATCATACTATATCATTCGGAGATACCCAGAATAGGAATGTTACAGCTTTACAGGAACTGAAGGACCTGATGATGATCAATGATGATGATCAATGATGATGATGATTAAACGTATGAAGTTGTCCTTCAGCAGCATATCGATGAAATTTAATAGAGATTGAATAAAGCCTAGTCACTACTGTTTGTCAAGAATATTTATTTATTGTTTGAGCTTTCGTCGTACTACGACATCATCAGAAACTCTATGATGTCATAGTACAACGAAAGCTCAAACAATAAATAAATATTCTTGACAAACAGTAGTGACTAGGCTTTATTCAATCTCTATTAAATTTCATCAATGATGATGATCAATGATGATGATGATGATCAATGATGATGATGATCAATGATGATGATGATGATCAATGATGATGATGATCAATGATGATGATCAATGATGATGATGATCAATGATGATGATGATCAATGATGATGATCAATGACGATTAATGATGATGATCAATGATGATTAATGATGATGATCAATGATGATGATGATGATCAATGATGATGATGATCAATGATGATGATCAATGATGATGATGATCAATGATGATGATCAATGATGATGATGATCAATGATGATGATCAATGATGATGATGATCAATGATGATTAATGATGATGATCAATGATGATTAATGATGATGATCAATGATGATGATCAATGATGATGATGATCAATGATGATGATCAATGATGATGATCAATGATGATGATCAATGATGATGATCAATGATGATGATGATCAATGATGATGATGATCAATGATGATGATAATCAATGATGATGATAATCAATGATGATTAATGATGATGATCAATCATGATGATGATGATGATCAATCATGATGATGATCCATGATGATGATCAATGATGATGATTATGATCAATGATGATGATCAATGATGATGATCAATGATGATGATCAATATGATGATGACGATCAATATAATGGTGATGATGATCAATATGATGATGATGATGATCAATAATGATAATGATCAATGATGACAATGATGATTATGATGATCAATGATGATTATGATGATCAATGATAATGATGGTGATATATATCATTGACAATCTAACATTGATATGAGACTATGAGGGAAAATGATCATAGATGACTCAGCAGCAACGAAGGATAAAGCAACTTTATTTATTGACAGTAACATATAACAGTATTTAGAAACCAATAACCCAATGGCCCTCACTCTTTGATGGAACAAGTTTGTAGAATTAACAGCATGGGGAAACTTAAGTATTGATTTTGTGGAAAGAGGAATACCAGAAAACCCAGTGAAAAACCCTCGAGGCACCGGAGAGAACCAATTCAACAACTCTACTCACATGAAGCTAAGTTGGTCACCAACTACATCCAAAGTACTAACCCCACTTGACCGAGACTACACTTGACCTGGCTTAACTTCAGCGGTGACAGCACACTAACTACCCCATTTAATGCCTTCACCCAAGTATATTGTATTCAATGGCTTGAGCATGGCAATATTTTAACCACCAATCTCACTGCTATGTAGTCCATCCTGGTAGCACAATAAAAGATCAGGATGCCAGCCAAATATCATAAGTCATTACAGCACACTGTATTATTTCTGACCCTTTGTTTCAGGAATACTGGAATAATATATGAATATCAAGATATCCATTGAGATTGATAAATGATTTACCCCAAGACCACGAAAAATAAAACCTTCATCTTTTTTACCTTCAAACACGTAAAGAAATTCAATTTAATGAACCGCTAATCACATTAATACAGTTGCACTGTATATTCAAATGATCAGTTGATCGGCATGATAGATCGCTAATTAATATGATTTTGAAAATTGTCAAGAGCCATCACTGTATGTTTAAGCTAAAAAGCTTTTAGAATACCAAAGGCATTAAACGGTTTGACTTAGCAAAAAGAACAACGTTTTTGAATTTGATGAAAGGAAACGTCGAAAATCGTGACAAAAATGTCACAAATTAGGCAAAATCTGGCGTTCTATTTAATACGGAATTTAAGCATCGAATACTCGCAAACATTACAAAATGAAAGCAGTCGAACAGAGATGAGTTGACGGGCTAAAAAGGTCAACATCGTACAAGAATATGAAACACAATCGGCCACTGACTCGACCGTCTTTTCCGAAGCAGAAACTATGCGAGAAATGCCATTATTGTTACGCCCAGACCACGCTACGCCATTAAACCGATTCGTGACGATCGTCCACGATTTCAATGGTTAAAAAAGTAAAGTTTACAAAGGGAAACTACGTAATGTCTAAGCTTGATATCTAAGGAACTTCAACTCAAACATCTGAGTTCGTGATGGTCTTGAAAGCACAGAAATCCCCCGTTACAGTCACACAAATACAGATGTTTGAGTTGACGGGGGGAAACGTACCTCCAATTGTAAAAGAGCGCAGGAGAAACACAGATGATCCCATGATCTTGTATATATTGTATATAGGCTACCAAAGAGACGTGATCCGTACAAGGAGCGGCTTTCAAATGATGTTGTAAAGCGAACAGCAACCTTCAGCGTTTATAGATGGACGATCTGATTAGATACTTTTATGTTGTTGTTCTTCTTTGTGACAATTTTGTGAGCCTGCGCTTCTTCCGGACGCGGTCATCGGTCGTTGTGTCGTTGCCAAGACTGGTGACTAGGCTGTTTGGATTTCACGTGGGAGGACACGTGAAGGACTTAATTTACGCTTGTTTAATGGCTTTCTTCAGGACGCTTCAGTTTTGCAGTGTTCTGAGGGTCTCAGCTGAAATTAACAATTTTACTCCGACTGACGTCTAACGCTAGATGATTTTTCTCTAACACCAGACTATGTTACTCTGTCTAACATTATACTATGTAATTTTTCCTGCAACTTGTCTCGCAACTGAACGGTAGCCTGCGTAGCTGGCGGTTTTAAGGGGTGCTAATGATCTCTTGCATTGCAAGATGTTACAAGGAGTAAAATAGTTTGGTGTGGGACAGAGTAAAATAGTCTGGTGTTAGACAGAGTAAAATAATCTAGTGTTAGACAGAGTAAAATAGTCTGGTATTAGACTAAGACAGAGTAAAATAGTCTGGTGTTAGATATAGTAAAATAGGCTTGTGTTATACAGAGTAAAATAGACTGGTGTTAGACAGAGTGAATAGTCTGGCGCGGTTAGACAGAGTAAAATAGTCTGGTGTTAGCCAGCCAGCCGAGTAAAATAGTCTGTTGTTGTTGATGTTGTTGGTAGTGTTGGTGTTGTTGTTGGTGGTGGTAGTGTTGCTGGTGTTGTTGTTGGTGGTGGTAGTGTTGCTGGTGTTGTTGTTGTTGGTGGTGGTAGTGTTGCTGGTGTTGTTGGTGTTGTTGTTGTTGCTGGTGTTGTTGTTGTTGTTGCTGATGGTAGTGTTGCTGGTGGTGGTGTTGTTGTTGTTGGTTGTGGTAGTGTTGCTGGTGGTGGTGTTGTTGTTGTTGTTGTTGATTGTGGTAGTGTTGCTGGTGTTGTTGTTGTTGGTGGTGTTGATGATGTTGTTGTTGTTGTTGTTGTTGTTGTTGTTGTTGTTGTTAGTGTTGATGTTGGCTGCTGATCACAAAGCAATCCAGTGTTCTATATATGATAAGATATTGTCATTATTTTCAGCATTTTTAATCAAAATTTATTTACAAAATTCTACAATTTGTCCCCAACGAAACACATCGATTTACAGCTGACAAACATGCATTATATACAGTATAATTATATTCAAAGGTGATCTACAGTGCGTTCTGTGCATCACGGCTAACAACAGTCTTTCACAAGACTATACACTAACCTAAACAACTTTTACAAATATGTACTAATACCCCTAGGTTCGAACCATTTACTGTATAACGTTTTAAAGACGAGTGAGATTCATAAACAATGTATGGTGATGTTTCTCACAGTTCCCAGACTATTTCTTTGAAGATTAAAATAAATATTTTTTTAAGATATAAATAAATTAATATAATCTAATTTAACAAATTCCTGACCATGCGCAGATTGCATTGTAGATCAAATTCAATATATTTCTTTATAGTTCTTACCCGTAACTAAGTGATTAATATTATATGCATACTGAATTGTCTTTCATAGCAGCCATGTCTGTGTTTCCATAACCGTGGAAACTTATTAAAAAAAGCTATCCTATATATAACAAAACTCGATGCACCAATATGGCGGCCTTAAATTCGAGTGAAATGGCTCTTTTCTCTATTCCTAACAGTAACCAGTTGAGGTATCTGCTCTTGTGTTGCAAGCGAAAACCTACGCTCTGTGGCAAGCCTAATATGTGATTTCGAATAAGTAAATATAGAAAATCAGTAGGATGCACAGTTGAGAGAAGGCCTTGGTAATCATGAGGTTGACCCACTGACCTCTATAATATACAGGTCAGTGGGTTGACCCCATCACGCGCAACGCATGCTAATTTCGTTCCAGAGCCTGCGATATTTTTTGCCACATCTGTGGTGGTGTCCAAAAGGAACACTGGCTCAGAGACTGCGAAATTGAGGAAGCAGGATGTGGCGGTCAGTGAGCTCTATATAGCCTATATAACTGGAGTGATATCTTTTGACTCGTCGTTTGAAGCCAAACATGGCGTACCATACATAGTCTTAGTCATCCATCTACATAACAAGATCTGATTAGGTCTGATCTGGTCAAAAGACCGCACAGACGTCTTAAACTATACGTACTTCGGGCCTACATATTTGGCTTCAATTTTTGCGCAGTCAATGACTAGCAGATATTACCCCAGTTATATATATAGAGAGAGAGCTCACTGACGGCAGTTGGCCCAGCGTCTTACAAACGGTCCTGGGTACGAGATTGATGAAATCAGGCCTGACACGGAGCATGACGTTTTGCGTGCGCAAGCTGACCACATTGTTCGATTGCGCCGCGCATATTCGACTCAAAAGCTCTATTTACACTTGTGAAATAAGCGCAAGCACAACGACGTACGGAAACGCAGTAAGCGCTTTACGTTAGGATCACCTCTTTGTACTTGGAAACTATAACGAGCTTAATTGAGCACGAAGTGCGTACTGCACTTTCGAGTACATAGCTGTGCTTGCGCTTATTTCGTAAGTCTGAATGGGGCTTTAGTCGTAGTCTAGATTGGAGTCTTTGGAGAGGTTTCTCTATTTTTCTTGACCGAAAAACCGAAAACTAATTCGTTCATTAGATTCACTAGAAAAGCTTTCCAAAAATTGTCAAGGTTTCCCATCGCTATCCTGCCCGAACGGCTAGTTTCAAGCGCGCGGCATATCGTTCGTTTCACGCGGTCGAAGCACTCGAGCGATCGGTTGGCGAGACGACGCCATTGGGAAGATCTTCGGCCACAGGAGAAACAGCTTCTTCGTAGATGGGCATTATGCGACTATTGGAGCACGGAAGTGAACCGGACACTGACGTCATTCCGCTGCCGACACTGTCTTTGCGAAATTGGCCAGTTTTCGACCCAGGATCTTCGATTACAATCCCGTCCGCAGCTATTTCGGTCTCCGACGTTTCAGCGCCGTTCTTTACAAAGCGCACCACCTGTAAAATAGAAATGACAGCGTGTCACTGACGGAGGCTGGGGATTGAAATCCGGGTAGAAATTAGCACAAGGTTTTTCAGTAATATATGTGTGCCTTTATGATAAAGAACTGCTATAGGAATATATATCCCGGGAGAGGATCAAGGATGGGCCCAAAATCTCCAATAAACATGAATAACATCGATGTGCAATTCACAGCATTATTTCTTTATTAAAATCACACTGTATATAATTCTTCTTATTATTAATATTATTTCTATTTATTTCTTATAATTCGAATTATTATTATTATTATTATTAATTATTTATTATTATTTATTATTATTTATTATTATTATTATTATTATTATTATTATTATTATTATTATTATTATTATTATTATTATTATTATTATTATTATTATTATTATTATTATTATCATTATTATCATTACTATTATTATTATCTTTGTTATTATTATTTTTAATATTAATATTATTTTACGACATTCAACATCATTATTATTGTCGTTATTAATTAAACAATTTAGTATAATATTTAGATATTTAAGAAAATTATTTTTTTACAAATACCCTTGAATATCCATTCGGTGTCGGGTCTATGCCGAGAATAAGCCGTTTACCCTTAATTAAATATAAATTATCAACGTTTAGAAATGCTAGCATTTTTACAAATAATTACCTCAACACGCAAATAAATATATAATAGATATTCTTTTTAAAAAAAAAATTCACATTGCATCCTAAGACGGAATGCATAATTTACACATTTATGAAACTTGATTAAAATTCTGAATAATACAATTATTTAATGGTTATAATTTAAGACAAAATTAAACGAACTTTTCGCCATAAATTTTGTTAGTTTAAATAGTTTAGATTTTAAATAACGTTTTGTTTTAAAAAAGGTTTTATTAAGTACACATAATGCAACTTTCAGAACAAGAAACAGAAAAAGCAGGAAAAAAAGTAAGCAGAAAAACAAAACAATAGCAACAAAGACAAAGCAAAACAAAACAAAACAAAACAAAATAAAACGAAACGAAACGAAACGAAACGAAACGAAACAAAACAAGACAAGAAAACGTAACGAAACAATCACGAAACGAAACAATAACGCAACGAAACATTAACGAAACGAAACAATCTCGAAGCGAAACAATTACGAAACGAAACCTGAATAACGAAACGAAACAAGAATGAAACGAAACAATCACGAAACGAAACAATCTCGAAACGAAACAAACAATTAGACAAAACAGTTAATTTAATAAACAATTAATTTTAACAAACATACAATAAAACAAACAAATCAGTCAATCAATTAATTGTTCCATCAATCAATCAATCAATCAATCAATCAATCAATCAATCAATCAATCAATACATACATACATAAAGTAAATGGTTTAAACCTAGGATTAGCCTACATGTTTGTGAAAATTGATCGTCTAGGTTAGTGTATAGTCTTGAGAAAGACTGTTGTTGTTAGTGACTGATGTTTCGATGGCCTCAGCGGCGGTCATCTTCAGAGTTAAGTTGTTGTTGTAAACACTGTTCTCGACTCTGAAGATGGCCGCTGCTGAGGCCGTCGAAACGGCAACCACTAACAGTCAACAACAGTCTTTCTCAAGACTACACTGACCTAGAAGATCAATTTTCACAAACAAATAAATACATGCATACATACATACATACATATGTAAATCGAAATAAATAAATAAATAACTGTTAAAAAGTTTAACTAAATATATACCTTTAGAGTTTCACTTACTTTGGGTAAAAAGATTAAAAATAACGTCCCAAGTGACGGGAATACGATACAGACAGCGGTTATTCCAAACGATTCTTTATAATAAACAACACTTAGAATTATCCTGAGTAAGCCGCCAAGAATAGACATGACAGCAACGTTGTACACACAGACACCAATCATCCTTGAGTCGTTGAGATGATCAAATTGAACGTTTCTTGTTTCGTAAGCCAAGAACAAGCCGTAAAGGAGAAGGATTCCTTTGATGGTATAAATGGTTGTTATCCAAGTGTCTTGGTGACTTGAATAGCAAGTGTAGAGTATTGGTGCCAGGACCATGTTTGAGTTATCGGGATCGACCTTAAATTGAAAAGAGGACAAACTTAAGGTGCTGTTACACGATGCGATTTTTGCAACTTGCAACAAATTTACCCATGAAAAAAAAATCGCAAGTTGTAGGAAGGGTGTTACACGTTCAGCAACTTGTGATTTTTGTTGCAAGTTGCAACAAAAAGTAGAACCCATCCAACTTTTCTTGCAACTTGCAACACGGCAAAAATAACAAAATCGCAAGTTGCTACGGGGTGTTACACGGTGCGATTTTCTATGCAACTTGCAACATTCAGTGATTTGTTGCAAGTTGCAAGAAAAATCGCATCGTGTAACATGCAGCACTTTTAGAGGGCACTTAGAGACGATTGCATACCCCTTGGGTCACGACTACATTATTCTTTAAACAAGGAGACTGTAAATTAAAGTCCACAGTTATTTGTTAATTTAGCTAAATATTCAGTTAAAAGTTAGTATTTTTTAGTTGATCGTTAAATTTTCAACTGACCAAATTAAAACAAAATTTAATGGGTTGGTTCGTGGTTAAAAAAGGACTAACAGATCAACAGACTAACAAACTAACGCTACGTCCGCACGTATACGTTTTCGTAACGTTTTCATATTGTTTCAGGTAAGTAGACCATTGTTTTCTATTCCCTTGAGGACGGAGAACAATATGAAAACGCTACGAAAACGTATCCGTGAACGTAGCCTAACAAACCAACAGACTAACAAACCAACAGATATAACAGACTAACAAACCAACAGATCAACAGACTAACAAACCAACAGATCAACAGACTAACAAACCAACAGATCAACAGACTAACAGAGTAACAGACCAACAGAAAAATCTCGATTACCACTTTTTCGCTTTGTCTATCAATTCCAAGCAGCATTCTACTTTTATACGTGTGTAAACCTCGCTATGCTCACCTGTTTAGGAAAGTTGCTGATTTTGACTTCCATAGGATCCAACAATTCCCAGAGTATCAAAATGAATAGATCAACAAAAACTATCGATATTATAATCACAAACAGACTCGTGTTGCTGAGACGGTCGATCTAAGTAAAGAAAAATATGACGATGTTTTCTTCACAACGCGGCTATGATAGGTGTAAAATATATGGAAATAGTTATTTTCTTTTAAATATGATATGGTGCGCCTAGATTAGCAAACGCCAACTTCGAGTTAGTGTATTAGTATTTTAATTTTATGAAAAGAAATAAATATGGTGGTGGTGGTGATGTTGGTCTTAGTAGTTGCGGTATTAGCGGTGGTGGTGTGGTGTGATTGGAGTTGTTGTTGTTGTTGTTGTAGTTGTTGTTGTTGTAGTTGTTGTTGTTGTTGTTGTTGTTGTTGTTGTTGTTGTTGTCGTCGTTGTCGTTGTTGTTGTTGTTGTTGTTGTTGTTGTTGTTGTTGTTGTGGATGTTGTTGATGTTGTTTTTCTTTGTAGTGGTGGTGATGTTGTTGTTGTTGGTATTGGTGGTGGTAGTGCCGTTGTCGACTCGTCGTCGTCGTCGACGCCGTTGTTTATCAGTACTACAGTATATGTACTCATTCTCAAATTATTTGTACATACAAAGTCATACAAATTATGTTAAAGTCCGTTCTATTCTTTATAACATTTTTAGGGGAGTACTTAATGTAGAAGGAAGTATAGTGCGGTGCTATTACCCGGAAGCTTTGCAAGCAAGTAAGTATAAGTAAGTAAGTAAGTAAGTAAGTAAGTAAGTAAGTAAGTAAGCAAGCAAGTAAAGCAAGCAAGTAAAGCAAGCAAGTAAAGCAAGCAAGTAAAGCAAGCAAGTAAAGCAAGCAAGTAAAGCAAGCAAGTAAAGCAAGCAAGTAAAGCAAGCAAGTAAAGCAAGCAAGTAAAGCAAGCAAGTAAAGCAAGCAAGTAAAGCAAGCAAGTAAAGCAAGCAAGTAAAGCAAGCAAGTAAAGCAAGCAAGTAAAGCAAGCAAGTAAAGCAAGCAAGCAAGCAAGCAAGCAAGCAAGCAAGCAAGCAAGCAAGCAAGCAAGCAAGCAAGCAAGCAAGCAAGTAAATGAGGGATTATTTAGAGCCGAGAGAACAATGTATTGTACGACTAAAATTGTTTTTACAAAGAGTTAATTCTAGAATTACCTTTGTGTTGCACCGAATAGAATAAATGTCTATTTGCAATTCAATTAAGCACATATATTTTGCTACCAACGCAAGACTTGTGTAGTCATCGTTAAATTCTAACTCACTATGCGCGAACGATGATAAACCGACAGGCAGTAAATAAACTTACCGAGTATTTTAACTTTCTGTTGGTAAATATCTTGTACACTCGCCATGTCTTTACAAACATCGTGCCAAATGAAAGCGAAAACCCAAGACAAAGAACCCAGGAACGGAGCTGAAAAATGCAATAATGAATTTAAAAAAACGTAAAGCAATCCTCAAACAAAGAACATAGATAAAAATGGAAAAGGTCGAACTGAACAAAAAAATTGATATTTTACCTTACAACTCATGAGGAATTTATCAGTCTCTCCTAGTTTTACTGGTAATCCAAAGTAAGCCACGGTCGATAGGCTGATCATGATTCCAAAAATTATGATGTTGTTAAACATAGGAGCAGATTTTTTTATGTACCTAAAGGGGAAAATATCCAAACTGTTTGTATGCGCGCACAAAGGGAGGGAAGGGTAGGGGGTGAAGGGAAGGGACGGAAGGGAAAGGAAGGGAAGGGAAGGAAGGGATTGAAGGAAGGGGAAGGGATAGGATGGGAAGGGAAAGAAAGGAAGGAAAGGGAAGGAAAGGAAGAACGGGAAGGGAAGGGGAAGGAAGGGAAGGGAGGGAGGGGAAGGGAAGGGAAGGAAGGAAAGGGAATGGAATTGAAGGGAAGGGAAGGAAGGGAAGGAAAGGGAAGGAAGGGAAGGGAATGGAGGGGAAGGGAAGGGAAGGAAGGGGGAAGGGAATGGAAGGAAGGAAGGGAAGGAAGGGAAGGGAAGGAAGGGAGGGGAATGGAAGGGAAGGAAGGGAAGGGAGGGAAGGAAAGGAAAGGAAGGGAGGGGAAGGGAATGGAGGGGAAGGGAAGGGAAGGAAGGGAGGGGAAGGGAAGGGAAGGAAGGGAGGGGAAGGGAGGGGAAGGTAAGGGAAGGGAGGGAAGGGAAGGAAGGGAAGGGAGGGGAAGGGAAGGGAGGGGAAGGGAATGGAGGGGAAGGGAAGGGAAGGAAGGGAGGGGAAGGGAATGGAGGGGAAGGGAAGGAAATAAAATAAAAGGAAGGTTATGAAAGAGAGGGGAAGGAAAGAGAAAGAAGGGGGAGAGAGGAGAGAATTGGGAAGGTGCGAGGGGCCGAAAGGTATAGTTACTAGCTAGAGCGTCTGGCTTAGCATTCGGTATTACGTTTATGGGTTTGAGTCCCGTCTAGATCTCAATTCTTGAATAATTCGTAAACAACCAAAATTTGTTATAATTTTACTTATCCCTACCTTTCATCCCTGTTGTAAATATTGAAGATTAAAACCCCTAACGCAAATATAATGCCAAGTCCAGCGACAATGCACGCAGGGAGATACAAGGTCAGCGGTATGTTTAGCAAAATAGTCCGTCGATGTGAAATATCCAATGGTGGATAACCATCTAACAGAAAACGTGAAAAAAAAAGAGGTTTGAACTGATTTGGATTCGACTCATGAGAAACGCGAGTATGATTAGAAAAATTAATATGACGGTAAATAATAAAACCTTATAAACGTCAGTGAGTGAAATGGTTGTCAGGAGAACCTGCCATTAGACAAATCAACGTTTGCCATGGCTTATCCATTTTTGAGGCTACTCCTCCTCTACACGCGTAAAAACGCACAACTTGTTCACAGTTGTCAACAGGCGTGAACAATGTTGTGCTGCTCGCCGTGAACAATGTTGTGCTGCACCCCGTGAACAATGTTGCATGTGCTACTCGCCGTGAACAATGTTGTGCTGCTCGTCGTGAACAAGTTGTCAACAAGTTGTTCACTTATGGTTCGAACAACTTGTTCACGGATAAATCAACAGTCATGAACAAGTTGTTCCAACAGCACATTTTTATAGCCAACAACGTTGTTCGCTCATGATACAACATGTTGTAACAGCATGACGAAATAACAACGATGAACAACAATGTTACAACAATGGTGAACATGGTTGATGTATCAACACGTTGTTCGGTTGTGACAACATGCGTGAACAACGGTCGTTGTTTCATCAAGCTGTAACAACTTGTTGAAACAATGATGAACAATGTTGTTCATTTACCACTGTTGTTCACATATGTCAACAAGTTGTTACAGCATTGTTCAGGCAACAATGCTGTAACAACTTGCGAGATTTTTACGCGTGTAAGAGGAGAGGAGCCTCTATGTCATCGAGTGTGTAAGTAATGTGTAAGTAGTCTAAATCTTCGGATAGTTTCGGAACCCGAACATCGCGAGTTCCGTGTTCCCCGATGGTCACTTCGTCGAGTCTTCGTTCTCTCGTTACAAATAAGATATGACCCGTAGATACATGCAGTCCTTGCCTACCTATTTTGTATAGTTTTATTTGAGTAGCCTCATGCAGTCCTGGACTGCCTATTTTTAGTTAAAGAAATTGTCACTGAAAAGCCCCTTTGGAGGATTGGTCAATAAAAGTTATTCCACTCTATTCTATAAGAAATTAATCGCTCGGTTAGAGTGTTTGATGACGTATTGCAGTTGGACAACTATGCATAACTACTATTAATAATCCAACGGTATACGTCATCTGCCCTATATATTCATTCCCAATTTTTCTCCTATTTTGTAATGTCAGGAAGGCAACTTTGGCACTTAATATCTCGAAAAGTGCATGCCACATTTAATTAATTTTTTTGGAAATTGGTTATTTAGAATATAAGCTTCAAATAGGCGAGTTTCAAAGGGTGTCGCGCGCGCATTTTTTTTTTTTTCAAAAAAACTGGCAAACTCCACTCAAAGTAAAGATATTGTTTAAAATCAACAAAGTATAGATTAAGTTTCTGGATGTTTAACACTGTTATTCTGCTGTTGTTGGCTCGCTAGCAAGTAATTTGTTTGCCATTGCTTACTTTGTGGGGAGCCCGCCAAGAGCCCGCCAATTCCTTTGCAAAATAATGCGCGCTCAATACCCTGAAATTCGCCTATTTGTTTTATAGGAAATGTTCACGTCACAGACACTTATTGTTACAGAACAACAGATCAATAGTTACCTATCCACATGTCTTTTGAAGCTGATTGATCAAGGTATAACTTCTCATTTACCGCCTCAAATTTACCCAACGAAACATACTTGTCACCTAAAATTATGACAAGTAAACTATTGAATCAGAGCTATCAAAGTGGGAGGATGTTTTCTGTTCTTCATAGCTGGCGAAAAGGACTTTGACTCAAAACGTCCAATACTTTGCTATCTATAATCTGGGCATATGACCACTTTAAATGCTTTTCACAGACATATGTATCTGGATATAGACGAGTATAGACGAGCAGACTCAAACATGCAGACAGTCATACGGACATACAGACACACGGACAATACGGACAATACGGACAATACGGACATACAGACACACAGACAATACGGACAATACGGACATACGGACATACAGACATACAGACATACAGACATACAGACATACAGACATACAGACATACAGACATACAGACATACAGACACACGGACATACGGACACACAGGCATACAGACAGACAAACAGGCGAACAGACATACGGACATAAAAATATACAGACATACATGCAGGCATATAGACATACAGACATAAGGACATACAGACATACGAACATTCAGACACACAAACACTGCAGAGACATACAGACACACACACACACATATATATATACAGACAAACAGACACAGACATACGAACATTCAGACACACAAACACAGAGACATACAGACAGACAGACAGACAGACAGACAGACAGACAGACAGACAGACAGACAGACAGACAGACAGGCGAACAAACGAACAGACATACGGACATACAGATATATACAGACAGAAATATAGACATCCAAACATACAGATCATACAGACATACAGACATAGACGTGTACATATGAACATAGACACAGATATAGATCAAGACATTGAATACCTCGAGTCTGGCGTAGAGTCACCGTTCCTACGGAATCTTCGTGTTTTTGATCAAAGTTAATCGGGCCCTAAATTTAATGTGATGAGACAATGAATGTATTGTTTATTGTCTTCAGTGAAGTGAGTGGGAGTGGTGTTGTGTGAGTGGAGTGATGTGAGTAGTGCGAGTGGAGTGCGAGTCTGGTGTGTGTATGTGTGTGTGTGGTTCGAATGTAAGTGTGAGTGCGTATTCGGATAGTGTTAGTGTTAGTGTTAGTGTTAGTGTTAGTGTTAGTGTTAGTGTTAGTGTTAGTGTTAGTGTTAGTGTTAGTGTTAGTGTTAGTGTTAGTGTCAGTGCGAGTGCGAGGTGTTAGTGTTGGAGTTGGAGTTGGAGATGGTGTTTGTGATGATATTGGTGTTAGTATTGGTGAGAGTGATGGTGACGGTGAGGGTATGGTGTGAGTGTTAACGTTGGTGATAGTGAGGGTGATGGTGTTAGTGTTGGTGATGGTGTTGGTAATGGTGTTGGTGTTGAGGAGGGTGATGGCGTTGGTGTTGATGAGGGTGTTGGTGATAGTGAAGGTGATGGTGTTGGTGTTGGTGATGGTGACGGTGATGGTGTTGGTGTTGGTGAAGGTATTGATGTTGATGATCAGTGTTGTTGATAGAGTTGAAAGTGTTCTTAGTGTTGATTTTTATATTGGTGCTGGTATAGATGTTAGAACGTGTCTAATAGTAAATTAGGAATACAATTATAGTTGTACATATTCATTTTATATCGCACAAGATAATCTACTTAATACCAGTTACACTCTCTGGTGTGTTCCGCTTACCGTCACGCCTTCGAATTTGATATCAAAAAAGCTGTGTTTGATAGCTTTCACTTGATTAAAGACGCTGCTGCATTTTAGTTTGTCAAGGGTGATGTTAAATTTTTTCAGTTCAGGAATAGACTTGTTCAATGCTAGAGCCGCAACCCATATGGCGTCAAAAGCGTAAGCGTGAAATGATGTGTTATGAAAGAGAAAGTCTTCTGGTATTCTCAGACGATGGAGAGAGACGTAATTATTGTACTCAACAGCCGTCTAAATTGAAATAATACAGACAATATAAGAGACCTATATACTATATATATGACTATATATGAGAGAGAGAGAGATTGAACTATATATATATATATATATATATATATATATATATATGGAACTATATATATATATATATAGTGAAATAAAAGTAGCGTGCTGCGTAGGCAGTGTAGAAACAACAATCGAAATATAGTAAGGTTAGATATACTGCTGAAACAGAGAACGTAGGAGTCCAACGTTTCGAGCGAAGGCCCTTCGTCAGAGAGAAACGTGGGCTCTGAAGAAGGGCCTTCGTTCGAGACTCCTACGTTCTCTGTTTCGGCAGTATATAGCGTGCGTGCTGCGTAGGCAGTGTAGAAACAACAATCGAAATATAGTAAGGTTATAACCTTACTATATTTCGATTGTTGTTTCTACACTGCCTACGCAGCACGCACGCTATATATTATATATATATATATATATATATATTTAAAACATATATTATATATAATATTTAAAACATGACCGAGTGTTTTAGATTTGATAAAACACGTACTGCGAATGTTTTACTAGCCTGCGAGCCGGCTCTTGGGTAGGGCGGGAATTGACAAAGGAGAGCCGGTTCGCAGGCTAATGTTTTACATAGCTTCAAAAACGACCCATTGTTCATTGGCGTAGTAGGTTTGGAAAATAACGTTGTTTAAGCCGAGAAAATCAAAGCTAAAGTTTATGTAAATCAGGTGGTTTCTTTATCAGATATAAAACTACGGACATGGTACTGATTTCCTTTGTGTTTCCTCATGAATTATTAATGAGTTTTTGAAATATATATATATATATATATATATATATATACTTACCAAGCCGGAGATAGTCTTTTCCGAATCCAGACGGAATTCCTGTTTATCCATGGATAACATTCGTTCACTAACTTTTCTGTATTGCTCTTCCGTACAATCAGTTTTGATGTGTTTATATTTTGTTCCTGCTGTCATCCATTTATTTACGGTGTCTGCACTCGAATGAACAATCCAGACATAGTCTTTCCCATACATTCCTAGTTTGTAAACCTATGATAAATGAACCAAAAAAAACCAATAATGCTAAACCCTGTGTATAAACGAACGAACGAACGAACGAACGAACGAACGAACGAACGAACGAACGAACGAACGAATAGAATAGAATAATTTATTTAACCACGCTAAACGTTCGTTTAACGAACGAACGAACAAACAACCCACCCAACCAAACAAACAATTGCAAACAAACAAACAAACAAACAAACAAACAAACAAACAAACAAACAAACAAACAAACAAACAAACAAACAAACAAACAAACAAACAAACAAACAAACAAACAACCAAACAAACAAACAAACAAACAAACCAAACAAACCAACCAACCAACCAACCAACCAACCAACCAACCAACCAACCAATCAACCAACCAACCAACCAACCAACCAACCAACCAAACCAACCAACCAACCAACCAACCAACCAACCAACCAACCAACCAACCAACCAACCAACCAACCAACCGACCAAACCAACCAACCAACCAACCAACCAACCAACCAACCAACCAACCAACCAACCAACCAACCAAACCAACCAACCAAACCAACCAACCAAACAAACAAACAAACAAACGGATCTAATGTTAGGTAACAAACAAAACAAACAATTAGAATTAATGTGCACAATTATTATAGACCAAACCTGACAGAAGATGCGATAAGCTCCAACCCATCTGAACTGTCCAAAAAATATCTTGATGTCTGCTGCCTGGAATCAGTAATTAAAATAGGGAATTGAGGATAAGCAATTGAGGAGAGAGGATTGAGGAAAAGGCGTTGAGATAGACGATTGAAGATAGGGTGTCGTGAGTTTATTGAGGATTGAAAAAGTTTGAGAATTGTGGCAATTCGAAAGATTGGCGTGCCTGGGTCTTGTTAGGCGACTTACTTTCAGTTTTTTCAAACGTTCCTGGATTTCGTAATCACTTGTCGCCAGGGACGATACACTGGCGTCGACACTTTCTATTCCAACAACAGTGAAATTGTTGTTTTTCACGTGCTTTATCAGGTTTTCTGTATTCTAAATTTCAATTGAGAACATTAACTCCTTATTATATTAACTTACTATAGAGGGCTCTCCACTTGAAAAGTAAATTCGTCTGGCGTTAGACAGAGTAAAATACTAAAGTCTGCTTCGTTCAAAAACGAACCAATATATAATAAATATACCAAATAATAAATATAATTATTATATGGCTGGGCTTGTTTTCGGGTCATTACGCCAAACGGCGCACGCTGATTGGTTGCTGAGAGGTCCGGAAAAAGCCGTAATGCCCTCTCGGCACTGTGAGAGGGCATTACGTCCTTTTTAATGACCTGCAAGTTTTGGCGGGAAAATTACTGAGTTGATTTGAATGAAAATAAAAGCGAATTAGATATATCCGTTGGAAAATTTTGAACAATAATACATCCTGAAACATCAGTGTTTCTTTTTATAAAAACTTCTTATTTAAAAGCGCGAAAAATAAAAGCCTAACAGGTGTAAACATGAAGCGAAACGAACAAGCTCAAAAGTAAGAACTAAGGTGAACAGCGACACCTGATCAAGACAAACGTAGAACTAAAAACAGATAAGAAAACAAACCAAAAGCCATATAATAAAAGGCTTATTAACCTCGTTTTCTCGGTCTGTACGGGAAAGTATTTGCCCTCGGTTTCTCTCGCACAAAGCTCGCTCCTTCGTCGCTCGGTCTGTACGAAAACCTCAGGCAAATACTTTCCCGTACAGACCTCGAACTCGGTTAATAACCCTTTAATAAATAATAAATTAGGCAAAGATAATAATCAGGACCAGCTAATGGGCTTTAGCTATTGCGGTGTTCCTATCCTTGTATTTATTTAGTCAAGGTAAAGTCAGTAAATAAAATAAAAATATTAAACTAAATTTCCTTATCCGTATCAGAAAGTATAATGTGTTCTCCTAATAGTTATTATAAGTTATTACTATCTTACTTTGTTAAAGATACCATCGTGAGCTTTGTGGTCATAGAATATGCCAACTCGCCTCCAACCAAATTTTTTCATCAGCGCAATGTACCCTCGGTTGTATGTCGGTGTACTAGGAGTTGTTCTTACGAGGAAAGGAAACGCTGCCCGGTCGTCGAGCACCGGTGATGTGGCTCCATATGAAACCTAACATTAATGTATACAAATAATCACAGTTATTATTGCACTACGTTAAAGCGTGTGAAATATAAGAATAGAGACTATATCTCCACCAAAAGGTTATCACCTCTTCCAGACAAACAGACAATCAGACAGACAACAAACAAACAAACAAACAAACAAACAAACAAACAAACAAACAAACAAACAAACAAACAAACAAACAAACAAACAAACAAACAAACAAACAAACAAACAAACAAACAAACAATCAATCAGATAAACAAACAGAGGTAAAAACATAATCTCTTGGCGGAACACACGCCTGCATCTACCTGTACTGTGGCATGATATTTAAGCACTCCACCGACTGGTATGGTAGTCTGTGAGAATGCTGGTCCAATGACGACTGGTGGGACATTAGTGCATGTACGTCGAGCAGCTTCCATAACCTTCGTAATTATATAAAGCGAAGTGGGAGTGTCGCCCTATAGTTTAAAATGTAAAGATGGTCAGCAAACACAATACAGTCATGTTTCATACATGTTTTACTATGTTTATTCATGTACATGTACACTATATATATATATATATAAATATATATACAAACTCAGTACTTGGTACTTACCACTGTATCGTAATATTCGGGAACTAGATGGTAGTCCGACAAAATATCTGAGCGATTATTAATCAATTCAAAAGCGTATTTCATAGCGGTTAGACAAGCAAAACGGTCGTACGCGAAGCCATATATAGGTATTAGCACAGGGATATGCACATCTTTCACCGCAGAGAAAGTGTTGCGAAGGAAGAGTAACGTAAGTAAGGAGAAGAGCAGATGACGTTTCCTGAACAACATTCTACCAATCTAAAGTCAAAAATACAAAAAAACAGAGTTAGGGCAAGTAAGATTGGAAGATAATTGGAGAATATTACAGAAAGCAGTGGAAAAGTCATAAAAAATTACTCTAACAAAACTAAAGGAGAACATGATAAACAATGTATGTAATCTCTGCATGCGTGTGTCCAACATAGTTCATAACGCTATATACTCTGGCTAAAAAATTTTTTATCTCGCTCTCTCGCTCGATCTCTCTCTCTCTCGCTCTCTCTCAACGCAACTTAAAAAGTTACTGTTCGTGACCCAACGTTATTACACTACGATTTACGCCTGTATTCCAATTGAATGGTTAGAGAGTGAGTGCAGTCTCATACTCAGTGAGGGCGAGTGGAGTCTTGGAGACTCATTGCAGAGTTGGAAAAAGTATTCAACCTTCCTCTGGATGGGTTTTTAAGTTTAGATAACCTTCCTCAAAATATATAGCGAGAATTTTGTGTTTTGCAACGTTTATAAATACTGCGTGACTTTTGCAGTACCTAATTGGTTTTCTAGGTTTTCCTAGGTAAGCTTTGGCATACTACAATATAGCTACTAATATAACTGACCGCTGCTGAGTTGCAGAGTTGGAAAAAGTATTCAACCTTCCTCCGGATGGGTTTTAAGTTTAGATAACCTTCCTCAAAATATATAGCGAGAATTTTGTGTTTTGCAACGTTTATAAATACTGCGTGACTTTTGCAGTACCTAATTGGTTTTCTAGGTTTTCCTAGGTAAGCTTTGGCATACTACAATATAGCTACTAATATAACTGACCGCTGCTGACTGATAGCCTGCCAACTACCCTCGACTGCTGCGAAGATACAGACATCAGCGTACACGTCTCACACATGTAACCGCTGCCACTGCCAGTGCTGCATAATTGTTGGTTAGCCAATGTTTTGCTGCAAATCGCATTTCTTCTCGACACCTTGCTTCATCAATTGTAACTTTTTCAGATTACCGAATGTGTTGTTTCACGTGTGTTCACTTTAAACCTTCCTCACTAAAGTAAACCTTCCTCCGGGTGGTACCCACATACCGCAGCTTTTTTCCAACTCTGACTCATTGAGTGTTGAGTTGCACTTATTGAGTGTGAGGGGCCACTCATCGAGTGTGAGTGTGAGTGTGAGTGAGCTTTTAGAATACACGGGCGTTAGTGTCTTTATACCCTGTGTGTTTATGTAATATTTACTAAAATATGAGCTAGCAGCGTTTTATGAAATTTAAAGGACGAGGCGATAGCCGAGTATGTTAGATTTGATAAAACACGTATACTGTAAATGTTTTGAATAGCTTAAAAAACGATCTGTTATTGTTGTTGTTTTGCTTATATATAAAGGTAACAAATATAGCATTACGCATAGCCCACCACTCTAGCAGTGGTTTGAGCACTCTGTTCCTATAATAACACATCCATGTTCGTTCCGAGCTGCACTGATGAGCTGTGGTACAGCGAAACGTACGTCTGCAGATTGAATATATATATATATATATATATATATATATATATATATATATATATATATATTGAAGTGACAAAAGCTCATTATCATGCACACAAGTCATGTACAGAAATAGTTGCGTGATAAAAATAGTACATAAACACAATCATAATGCTTGGCAACTATTTTTGAACACTTATAAGCGTACATATTTTAATTAACGTAAGCGTCCCAGAATAGCACGAATCAAAATAACGCCGAAGCCGTTACAAAACAAAGAAGATTCCCGAATATATTTTAATCTGCAAAAACACGACACTAAAGTTAGCAATGATAAACTATTTGGAATCTCTACTGCAAAAAAGATATTAATTGATTTGTAGAACTGAGTATAAATTTGAATTCATTGAAGCTTCGGATCGAATAGGTTATATATAATTGCTAGAGTTTAAAAAGACATAAAAAGCTTTCTCAAACTATTTATGAATCAAAGTTTGCCTGAAAAATAAAGAAGGCATCAAATCTGTTTTTATTACACGTTTTAAAAAACAAACAAAAGTTAGTTAAAAAGAGGTTATTGACTTTCGGTTCTATGCTATGCTAAAAGAATAATAACGGAATAGTTCTTCTAAGTTAACACTCCTTAGGAACGCCGAGTGCTTGAAGCTATATATATGCATATTACAACACCTGTAAGGCGTGCAGCGAAAGCCTCAATCGAAACATTGGTAATAGAAAACAAATGAGTATATGACAGTAATAGTATTACATGGCTATATGGGTGAATGACGTTTGCCACAGATAAAATGATTCGCTGGCTTAATACCTTGGTTGTTATACTGTATATAACAATCCACTGAAATTCAATGAGATTAAGTTGTCAATATACAAAATTCAGTCAGGGGCTGTATATATGAAGAGACCTGCTATTGTTTATATATTCTTAAATGTATCTCAGCCTTTGTATTTTTATATACACTATATATAAGGAAAGAAATATACTGTTTATTCTCAACTAGAGATACGAATGCTATGTTTTTCCTATTAGGTTGAACACGGATTTAAAAGAGACTGAGCAATGTGAAAATGTGGTAAAAAGCCGAGGTTTTTGATAACGGAAAACGGACGTTTCGAGCGGAGCCGTCATCAGAGTGAAATGTGAACGCTCGAAACGTTAGTTTTCTGTTACCAAAAACCTCGGCAGTTCACCATATCTTTATATACTTTGCTCTTAATATCTAAAACACTGCCTATAAGCAGCCCTCTATTTGCGTACACTTCAAAGAGACTAAAATATTTATGTAGCTAGGATTTGCTGGTTCTATTAGTACAAGTGAACTTTGAAATCTGGTACAAGTTAGATTAAGACTGTTTAACATGCACGCATGTATAATAAGTGTATAAGAATGAAGATTCAAACAGATCAGTTGTTTTAACAAGACCGAAATAAAAGGAGCAAGGTCCTTATTAAAGTAAGGCAATAAATGGCAATGAGTTATAATCACTTGTTAACCCATTGCTGCCTATAGCATGTCTCTCTCTTTGACGAGTAAAATCGTCTGGCGTTAGACAGAGTAAAACAACAAATGGACCGTTTTTTTGCCGGTTCAAGCATGCAAGATTGGGTTAATCCATGCACGGCTATATATATACACTGCATGGAAGTGTTTTAATCGAATTGAACCGGTTTGGCCATGTTAACTTTATATAAAATTCGCTTTTTATCGCTGAATGCACACTCTGTGTCATAAACCTATATTTGAAGTGTTTTCTGATTTTCTAATTCATGTCATTAAATCAACAGAAATGCTTTGGAAATGGCGGACAGGATTTAAAACACTTTCCGATGTTATCCGGACAAAGAAAGCTCCTACTAAAACATTCCTTTATCGACGTCGAAACACTGTGTTAATAAAACGAGTTGCTCGAAGAACATTTACACTCACTTCTCATATCCTAGCTAGCATAGCCGAACTCTTCTCTTATCAACATATGTATCTTATTCTAATATATGATATACAATAATATATATGACTCATTATTTTGTATAGAAATATTGACTGATGTTAACGTATTTAATTTTCTAATGGTGTTCTGTATAGAATAATATTGAATACCCTACCCTGAAGTTGAACGTTCGACTCCTTTGTTGTTTTCAGTGCTATTGGTAATTAAAGTGCTTCAATGGACGAGTGCGACTGTCTCACCATAATATGAACTGAAGTCGACACAACAACTTGAGTATGATCTCTACGGAGTATGTTTTCTAGTGAGTTGGGCAGGTATGTGTTGTGTTTTTTTCACTCAACGTAAACGCGGGTACCGCAACAGGTGACAAGTGCATAGCTTGTAATAATAAGTATAATAATAACACGCAAGATAAATATATTACAAAAAAAAAGTCGTATCACATAGTAGTACTGATTTCTATTCCATTTGAAAAAGCTATCACGGTATTTTCCAATTCTTATAATTAGCTGCAACCTTTAGTATTAAAGCCATACAATGATTCAATTATGAAAGTACAAGCACCTATAACGACTATGAATAATTTCTGAAACTTTAACACCAACTTTTCACACAAATTAACGTAAATTTGACTTCTGTCGGACAGAAAACAAATCAAGATGTCACATTTCCAATCCCTTTCAATTTTATCTCGCTTTAATTTTGACCATCCGTACTTCTGTGCAGATTTTTAGTTATATCTCTTTCATGTTTTAGTACTTATATTGGAGTTTAAGGTTTTCTAACTACAGTAATATATTATTAGTTAAATATATATGACAATTTTGAAGATATGAACCGCCATTTCACGTACGTTTATGAGACGAATTATTCTTGTTTACGCCGTTTCATTTTTGCCATGTTTATTTCGAGATGGACTGGATATTTTGAACTGTTTAACCGCAAATTTATTTGTTGATAACACAGAGAAAGCAAACAACCAGCGTTAAGCGTCCTTTTCTTGTTTATTCTTTTCTGTTTGCTTAAGAAAACAACGCGATATTAAAAGTGGCCAAGGCATGCTGAAAAGGCCCTGTATTTCATGTATTTACGTAACCGGCTGTACTTGCGTTCCCGCGTTCCTCGAACTATTATGTTATGTGAGGAAAAGTTGAAATATGCATGTTTTGTTCTTCTACGTATATACACAATTTGAACATTCTCTTTACTGTTCGGATTTTTGAGAGGTCTCCACATTTACCGAGTAAAATCGTCAGACGTTGGACAGAGTAGAATTGTCCAGTGGTGTTAGACAGAGTAAAATATTCTGGTGTTAGACAGAGTAAAATAGTCTGGTGTTAGACAGAGTAAAATAGTCTGGTGTTAGATATAGTAAAATAGTCTGGTGTTAGACAGGGTAAAATGGTCTGGTGTTAGACAGAGTAAAATATAGTCTGGAATTAGACAGAGTAAAATTAGTCTTGGGTTAGACATTGTAAAATGGTCTGGTGTTAGACAGAGTGATAATCTGGTGTTAGACAGAGTAAAATAGTCTCGTGTTAGACAGAGTAAAATAGTCTGGTGTTAAACAGAGTAAAACAGTCTGGTAGCCTATTAAACAGAGTAAAATAGTATGCAGTTAAACAGAGTAAAATAGTCTGGCGTTGGACAGAGTAAAATAGTCTGGCGTTGGACAGAGTAAAATAGTCTGGCATTAGACATGGAGTAAAATACTCTGGTGTTGGACAGAGTGCCATTTGACAATTAAATTATTACAATTCTAGCATGGCCAGTATAAAATTAGCCTGCGTGCAGCCTCTACCCGATAAAATATGTTATAGCAGACAAATTCGTCTGGCGTTAAGCCTCATTTCTGGCAGTCATTGCAGAAACTGGCTTGTTCGAAATAATCGAAAATTTATGCTAAACCTTGATTTAAACTAAGTCTTTCTCAACCATAGTTTAACCTTCGTTAAAATAGTGAGCTTCCTTTACTGAATAAGTGCATGTAGTAAAATATATACCGGCCAATATGTTTAGTTAATATAACACTTTAGTTCTGATTACAAATAGTTGCCCTGCAGAGTATCACGGTCAAGGCTGCTGTTTGAATATCTAATGAGCGCCTATTTTAGGTATCTGTAATTAAACGTGTTCAAAAATAGACATAGCAAGTACTGGGAGTATATTTTTAAACCATGAATGTATTATTAACAGCAGGTAGCTAAACCCCGTTTATAATAGGTTGGAGAAAACTATTATAGAAAATTTAAATTTGTTAAGTTAGAGTGTTGTGATAAGGATATTGGGGAGGATATCGAATCAGTAATCCATAAGATGGATTTAACGTAAAAAGAACGAAAGAACAAACAAATGGTCGGTGAAAGAAGGGAGAGAAGGAAGGAACTAAGAAGAAAGGCGGGAAAGAGACGAGGGAAGAAGGGAGAGAGGGGGCAGGGAGGGAAGGAAGGAAGGAAGGAAGGAAGGAAGGAAGGAAGGAAGGAAGGAAGGAAGGAAGGAAGGAAGGAAGGAAGGAAGGAAAGAAGGAAGGAAGGAAGGAAGGAAGGAAAGAAGGAAGGAAGGAAGGAAGGAAGGAAGGAAGGAAGGAAGGAAGGAAGGAAGGAAGGAAGGAAGGAAGGAAGGAAGGAAGGAAGGAAGGAAGGAAGGAAGGAAGGAAAAAACAAAGAAAGAATGGAACGAACGAACGAACGAACGAACGAACGAAACGAACGAACGAATAAACAAACGAACGGACGAACGAACGAACGAGCGAAAAATGAAGGGAGGAAGGAAGGTTGGAGGAATAGAGATAAGGGAGGGAGGGAGGGAGGGAGGGAGAGGAGGAAGAAGGGAAGGAGGGAGAGAGGGAGTTAGGGAGGGGCGGACGGGTGGATTGTGAACGGGTCAGCAAGCGAACCAATGTGAATAAATAAGATCCAGTTAAACAATTTAAGATAGTGCTGTATACAATAATACAGTATATAGCGTAGTATAGAATTATATGACAGTGAAATAAAGTCAGCAAGTGTGTAATAGTTAACCATGCAGTACAATTTTATATAGAGTTAGAAAATACGCATTTAAATAGGAATAAGATAGATACGATCACATATAATATTTTATCTCAGAGTAGTATAATATAAGTAGTATATGTATTGTATATGTTATGTATTACAATTGTGACACGAAAGGGCGGCGACAACATAAGTTGCCATGCCATTGATTTTACCGAACGAGAGTAAGGCTATGTGCACACGGTAACGTTTCCGAGCGTTTTCCTATTGTTTACGGTTCTCAAAGGAATCAAGAACAATCAGTTCATTACTTGAAACAATACGAAAATGCTCGGAAACGTTACCGTGTGCACATAGCCTAAATACACACCCGAGGTAACGAATTATATAAAATCCAATCCAAAGCAAATATAAATATTTCATTTATACTTATACTTATATTGTATGCATCAGATGAGACTCGCTGAGGCATATCTGATTTGAAACAGCGGCCTCGTTTGAGTCGAGAGGGGATGATGTTTGCTATTGACTAAAACTAAGCTTACTTTTTTAATCCTGAATATGACTTGAGTTATCTGGCCACCTTCCTGTTAGTGAGATGCAGTGAAATCTCGTTCACTGTTCCATTATAGTTCCTGATTTTTCTCCTCAATGTCTGAACGTTGGTTTTTCGTCCCAAGCATGGAATTAATGCTCCAGCTGCAATGATCTAACTACGTATGTCTGGACAGCTAATTTACAAATCAAATACAGCCAGATTAAATACCGGCGGTTAAAAAAGTCGAGAAACCGTGAATCTTCAGATGCGAGTAGGTTTAGGTAAGGAAGCAAAACGATAAAAGAACCCTATATCTATATCTATATCTATACATGAAGACTTTCTAGACTATATAGGGTGATAGTATTAATTAAAACTCTATGGTAATCTTATGATCTTGTGATATGTTAATTGGCAGCTGGGAATTCTAAGTCGAAAGGGATCTTCATCGCTTGGAGTTTTTGGTTTGTTGGTTGCTTTTTTGTATAGAATATAATTAAATTCGGACACATACTGACTTTTAGCAGGTTTAATTACATTAACATTTAAACGTTATAAGAGAATGTGAAAATAACGCAGCATAACGTGAAAAATAGACTAAACTTTTAAAGAATTAACTAAGAATTAACGTGAGAAAAAAACAGTCGGATTCAATATTAAATTCACACTTTAATGACTAATGAAATTAGATTTCGCTTAGTCGAATTCTTAATTAAAAGTTCTGAATGAGAAAAAAAGCAAGGATTATTTTACAGTTTTCACCGTCACTGCGTTTAATTGAACTGAGAAAAATTTAATTCAATATTACACTAGTTTTGTGGTGTTATGATGCGAGGTTTTCGGAATTCAAATAAATTTAATGGTTTAGTTTGAAGGGCTTATGTGATATGAAAAATGAGATCACTTATTTGGAGATAGTCTTATCTAGTCAATTATAAAGACTGACGTTTATATAGAACCTCTTTCATATCTCTATTCGTTCTTGAGATATTAATTTAAGATTTGTTTGATATGGAAATTTCATGGCTAGACATCACATCACACGTGCATAATGACTTACTCAGAAAATGTTATATACTGTATCTTCTCCATTATCAAACGGAGTCGCGTGAAACTAATCCTGTACGTGTGCCTCTCTCACAGTAACTAACATGCGATGTTTTGAATGATTTCGTTTGACAATCGCAAAGATATATTACTTTTTTCAACAAGTCGTTATGCACGTGTGATGTCAAGGGGTTGAATTTCCCTATCAAGCAAATCTGAATATTTCAGGAACGAAGTGAGGCATGGGAAAGTTATAAACGCCAATCTTTTTTACGACTTTTATATAAGAGAGGTTGTTTTTAATTTTTCATTTTATAGGCACTTTAAAAAAAACTGATGATTTCACTGTAAAGAGAAGACATCGTATACTACAATATATATTAATCAAATTAATGACACTCAGTCTGCATGGTAGCTAAATTCTGCATTTAATTCGACCGATGTTATCAACGTTAGTCAAAAACGACTTCTCGTAGGGACCCAAACTTATCAGCCAGAAATTAATCAGTCTTCTTTCTCAATTATGCTTAGTTTTCGCTTCAAAACGCTCTTTAAGTTACTAAAAATCAAGAAAGAGCGATACCATTTGATATTACACTTCTGTTGTGGTCAATGGTTGTAAACGCTTCAGAGTTGAGTGAAAATCGTGGCGTTATAGGCACAAGTGGCCGATTAATATGGTTAGAATAGACAACGGAAAACTAGGCGGAAATCGTGAAGGAATTAGGAATATTAAAGTTTAGTATAGCAGAACACGGATTATAATATGCATGGATATATATATAAAACGTTTCGTTGCTTTGCTGTTCAGTCCCTTATGTCATTCATTATCTGTTATCGTGATAGGTGGGACTGAACAGTTGTTCAGACTGTGGCATTTTTTTGCGTAATGCCTTTGACTTTGAATCGAATACTAATGAACCTTCTTCGCACAAACTAAAGGAACCGAAACCTAATTTTTTAATACTAAACGCGTATACATTACTAAGTACATCTCCTCCAATTGGCAAATGCAGGCATTGCAAGACAAATCCCTTGCACGACCTCAACACTAGGATAGACTATAATAGAAGCGAGAATTTGTGGAAACACAGCGTTTATTTTTTATAGTTCATAGTTCATAGTTCATCTTTATTTGCACTTATTTCTATTTTGCAATAGTACATTTAACTAATAAACAATATATAAGTTGAAAATTAAATTTATGTATATAAAAACACATTTTTACTTAAAATTTTGAAAATGAAGAGTGCATGCATAGTGGCCAAAGGAGCAGAAGCTTTCGAGTTGGCCACTACCCGATTATGAAGTTGATGAGGGAGGTTGATAAAGAAATAATAAAATTATAATATATTAATATAATGTTTATTAGAAATAATTTTTATAAAATACAGATAAAAAGACCAAAGTAGACTCGAAACATAAAGAATATTTCAACTCCATTCAAGTCCCCTCATCTGCATTATGTGTACGGGACTTATTCAAGCAAAAACCAAACGCTGTGCACTTCGGAATCAACAGTTTCAAAGCTAAATAATAAACGCGGTGTTACCACAGATTCTCATTTCTCTTACAATTTGTCACTTTGCAAAGGAAGTAAGATTATACACTGCTAGAATTTAGCAAAAAAATATTGTGCATGCATCTATCGAATAAATTCTATATAAAATAAAATTTGGATGATTAAATCTATTACAGACCAAACTGTTTGGCAAACAGCCTAAATTAGTAACGCTTTATGCTGAACTAACATTGCTATTATATCAAATCACTGCTTTGTTAAGTCAATATTTTGTTAAGTCAATATTTTGTTTAGTCAGTAAACATTAAAAATATATAAGACGTATTACCTTCATGTATGGTCCCTTCCACACCATACACAGATATGTTTCTTAATTATTGGCGTCGTCGATGCGACGTGAGAGACTCACAACTCAAAAGATCTGAAAGCAAGGAAGAATATCTTGTAATATATATATATTTATGCACCAACGTCATATATGCCATGTGACCTGTTAACGTTTTGAACCAATCACTTGTGTAAATTTCTCATGTGTCATGGTGCATGTAGGCGTTCTTTCCCCCCTATTTATGTTTTTAAATTAAAAAAAAAAAGCTAGAGTCAAACTGCAATTTTGTTTGATTGCTTTAGCAATTAATTAACAGGCTACAATCCGAAGTACAACTTCGCTCGAAACGATAGAAACTACGTTCAATAATTCCGGCATTACTCCGAACCTTAGTAAATATTTCGATTTGTATTTCAACGCTACCTACACAGCAGCACACTACTTTTATTTCACTGTTTGGATTATAATCCGAAGTGTTTACTTAGTTAGAGAAGTACTGGCAATCCGGATATGCATGTTATTGGATTTAATAGTTTAAGCTTCTTAATTAAGAATTTGCTTAGTAATGGAAACTGAAACCTATCTTATAAATTATAATCGCTCTAATATGTTGATCTTTATATATACGAGACGAACTAAAGTAAAGTTATATAAACATAGCTTTCCTTTGATTCTCTTAAATGTCCTTAAAAAGCAGACATACTTTTGTAACATATCAGCTTAAGTTTACTCACTACAGCAATTGCAAAGGTGATCACCTTTGCTGTAGGTGCCACTTTTATGGGCCACACGGCTGAAGTTGGATGTTGGTCTGTAATTTGGTATTTGTAAAATGGCCATTTTCTGAGCGGACAACCGTGAAATCCAGCAATTTGATGAGTTCCTGAGCTAGATCTAGGGCGGGAACATTCATTCAACGCTTTATTATAAAAGTTCTCGAGATGTTTGCTCATACAATAATCTGCATACTAAAACCTGTATGGTTGATTTTAATATGTTTGTTAAACTTTTCGAGCCATTATCAAAAGAAAAATGTTCCTTTTTAATATCTTTATGAGTCCATTTTATGGTTTGTAAAGTTTTTTACAAATTTTGCTCCGTACAAGCTATTATTGTGATAAGACGAGTTGTACGTATATATACATGTGGTGCATGTGGTACGTTTGCAAGTTTGGTGTAGCTAATGCTGAACAGATATTTGCATGGTAGATCAGACGTTCGTCAAGCTCAATTATTCAGAAAATATTGCTGAGCCCCAGACAGAGATCGAATCTGCTAACCGGTCATTAGAAGGTTGAAGGTCTGCTTCCTATCAGGGGAAAGTTTTTCTTGAGGCTTTAATTTTAGCTTGACGAACGTCTCAGTTAAACGTCTGTTAAGCTGTTTTTAATTGTCAACTCTCTCATTTGTACCTATATAGACACTCTAATTTATACTGAATGTGCAGTTGGAACGCTCTTACCGGTTTAGCTTCGATTCTCACAAGTTATGAGATTATGTATATACAACAAAAAGGATTACACGGGAGCTCCGAAAAATGGTCCGGTTGAAACAAGATGGTAAGTGAATTGGCCTGGATATATAGTATATTCGTGTATTACGTAAGACTAATTGAAAATATATGCCATATGTAAATAAAAAGGATTGAATTTAAGTGAATACAATAATATTTCCATTATTGGATAAAACACGTCTGAACTGCATGTGGGTTTATCAAAATAAAACTAAGTCGGTTCGCCCCCTTCAAATTCTTATGAACAATGGAGCCAAAATAATCATCTCTACTAATCAACTCATCCTCAAGTGATGCTCTCGATATCCCTTGAGTCAAGACGAAATGTATTTTAAATCGACAACTAATCGTATTGACAATATAGCTATAGTAAGACTTTTTTTTTTCAAGCTGGAGTCGGAACTCACAACTTTCTAATTGCCGGGGAGAGCTCAGAGATTTTTCTGAGTAAAATAGCTCTAAGAACATTTACACTGGATAAACTTGTTGACTTCTGGACGAGTCTATCTGTCAAAATTCGATCCATATTATAACTTTAGTTTTACTGTTTTGAGCTAGTATGATTTTGATGTACATTCAATTTGAGGCTTCTCGTTTGTTATCTGTAATAGAGTTTAGACTTTACGTTCTAGCCAATGGCGAATTAATGGTAGCTGAGTTCACAGTTTGTAGAAGCTGAGTTCAGTGGCTTTGGTTGTCTTTCATATTTGACCCCTGTACATGTTATTTTGTAACTGAATAAGACTGCATGTCAAGGGATCGCGGGCGCCTTAGCATCCGTGAGCCTCTAGTGGTTGTCGGTCGACGCCTATAGTGGTGGTCTTACACGAAGGAAGCATTTACACTTGTGAAAGAAGGCATTGTTAGTAGCAATGAGCTATTAACTGCGTTTTAAAAATAGCCTGACCTATTCAGCTCCATTTATTGAGCACTAGACGAATAATTATTTACGAGTACTTGAAACTTGGCAGAGAAAAAAACAAAGATCTTTTGTCGACGTGTTATTGATACCAAGAGACAAAACGGAAACACTTCCCCCGCTTTTGCATAACGACGGACAGTTAACACACAAGGAGGGGTAGCGAAACACGTTTTTAAAGAGGGGGGCACTTTGCTTTGCTGTACTATACTATACTATACTATACTATACTGCACTGGACCGTACCGTACCGTACTGTACTATACAGCACTGCACTACTGCACTGCACTGCACTCGACTCGACACTACTCCACTCCACTTCACTCCACTCCACTCCACTCCACTCTCTTCTCTTCTGTGATGTGCTGAATTATAGACCGTGCTGTTCTGGTTTGCAATTCTATTGCATTGCGACGTATTGTTTTGCGATGGATTGTGCACAATTATTGGCTAATAAAATGATGTATATATACACACAATTTTAACCGCTTTGAGTTGAATCAGATTAGCTTAGATTAAACACAGCGGCACAGAAAATCTTTAAGTTGAATTTCTGTTTAAACAAAGTCTGGTATATTCAATGACGTTATATCGCGGAGGCGATATAGGCCGCGCAGCTGTTCCAAAGGGCGGCGTTTGCTTTGGTGGAGGCGGCCGGCACTTTCGGCCTCTGATCTGAGTGTCTAAAAAACGTTGGACTGCTAAAAGTTTTAAATAAGTAAGAAACCTATAAGTTTCACGCAGAGGTCAGTGCAAAACATGAAATGAGACACTACTACTAACAATTATTCAGTAACAGTTTTCTCGCGGTCCCCTCCTGCAAGCACAACGTGATATCATTACGACGACTATATACTATATGTTAAAATATTTGTTTCTACGACGACGAAAACCAATGACTCGCATAGTCAGGTCACAAATTAAAGCGACTATATACTTAAATGCGAGGCAAAAACAACTTGGTCAAAAGTGCGCATGCGTCATACGTTTTTGTTGTCGACTCACTCACTCGACTGATCTCCGCGCTAGGCGGGAAGGCACTACATCACATCGACCAAAACTACCTGAGTAAAAATATGCTTTCTTTATTATACACCTTACTCGTATAAAGTTAAAGTTGTCAAGTTTTTGGTAATCGCGGAAGGAGTGGCTCAAAACGTGAGATAATATTATTTAAATTGGCTTCAGCACAAAAATTAAATCGTTATTAAAGTTTCTCTTTGTTTCTCTAAGACTATAGGAGAGGACTCTGTATTGAAATCCATAATTATAATTTGTTTTTGCCTATTCGCGTTAAATCACGACGATTCCTTAAGGGGCCGAATACATGGGGAAATTTCAGCCCGGGCTGAGATTTCAGCCCGGCTACTGGGGGATGGAAATGAGGGAGTGAATGTTTTGAATGAGAAACACGAAGTGTGGAATACAGAAAGTGCCTTGTGAAAAGCGATAAAGAAGGAATAAATATGGTTTATTTGAAATACACATCTAAATATGTGTGTTTTATGCTGCATGTTTGTGACAACTTGGCTGATTTCCACACTTCGTGTTTCTTATTCAAATCATTCTCCTCTTTTCCATACCTCAGCAGCCGGGCTGAAATCTCAGCCCGGGCTGAAATTTCCCCATGTATTCGGCCCCTAAGAAACCTAGCAACCGAGAATCAGTATTCGGTTCTCGGCTTTAAGATGCATTTGGCCGTCACAACAGGAAACAACTCATCAGTGCCGTTCCCAAATTCTCTCATGCGGAAGGGGCTGTAATTACTGCGATAACACAAAATTGGTTATTAAAGAAAAGCAAACTATATATGGCATAAAGAAAAGCAAACTATATATTTGGTATTGCAGCGGTAACAGACAACTGAAACAACGTTACAAAGGTATTCCTAACCTGATGAAACCAAGATAAGGCTTGAGGCCGTCGTCGAGAGTTGATTAACAAAACGGGCTTTCAGTAAAAGAGAGTTGTTATGACTCTATAGATAATTAATTGCCCTCAAGAAAACGAGGATGAGAGTCGATGAGAGCCTATATATATATATATACATATAAACTTTGTTGAGTTATACCGTAAAGGCGTATACTTGAAAGCAGTCAACTGCTTGGATGTCAAGTTCTAACTCTCATTGGCTCTTGTACGTCTTGGTGTGAGCGGCCGGCAAATGTTCCTAAACGCTCATTAAAATTTCAGATAAGTAGTTGCGAGGGTGCATGAGAATTGCATGTCTATCTAAAAGTCAGTGATTAAATCAGAGAGCGAAACATGCGATACCGTTCCCTCGCTTCGCCGAGCTTAAATGAGACCATCAAAACTATTAGAAAACTATATGGCCCATTTGTATCGGTAAACGAATTCTCGAATCGATTTTCAGCTATCCGAACAAAAAAACGTTGATTTTTGAATATGTGCCCACATGTATGCCCACACAGGTTTTGACTGTTGTTAGTTTGAACACGCAAAGGCTACCAATCAAACTTTGAGATATGGACCCACCGAAAGAGTTATTCGATCTACATCTACGTCTAAATTTTCCACTTACCTTCAGTCCTTTAAATCATATAGAAAACTTTTCAAAAACACAGCCAACAACACTTGACAGTCTACGCACAACACTGTTTTAACTACCTACGAGTGAAAAAAGAAGATCATAATTAGCACACCCGGTCCAATACACGCGTGTATCTTTCCTGATTGGTTAAAACGGAAAAAGAAACAGTTGTTTATAAGTGTTCTTTGTTCCATTTATAGATGTTTAAGAATAAAATATACGTTGCTTTGGCTCATTAATCAATTCCATTTCCCGATAGGGTATTGTCCCCTATATGGGGCCACAACGTCTATGAATGCCAACGAAATCGGTTATTTAATGACTTAGTTGATCGAGAAATTGTTTGGAAACTTGGAAAATCTCGAAGCAGTAGAGAGCTGTAGTTTTATGTTGGAACAACTCTTGCCATGCACAGATATTTTGTTGCTTAATATAATTACAAGGATGGGGTATATAGGATGATGTAGGATAGAGTAGGGTGAAGTGGGATCCGAGATAGGATGATGTGGGATAAGATGGAATAAAGTTTGATGAGGTAGAGTGAAGTAGGATAAGGTAGGAGGAAGTAGGATGAGGTAAAATGAAGTAGGATAAGGTAGGATGAAGTAGGATAAGGTAGGATAAGGTGGGATGAAGTAGGATAAGGTAGGATGACGTAGAATGAAGTAGGATAAGGTAGGATGAAGTAGGATAGGATAAGATTGGATAATGTACTGGATGAAGTAGGATAAGGTTGGATAATGTAGGATATGACGTAGAATGAAATAGGATAAGGTAGGATAAAGTGGGATGAAGTAGGATAAGGAAGGATAAAGTAGGATAAGGTATGGTATGGTAGGATAAGATATGATAATGTTGGAAATAGAAGCATGAGAAAGGATAAGGTATAGGACAAAGTTAGAAGAGGAAAGTCGGATGTAGTAATCATCAGATGGAAGTATGATGATATGTAGAAGTCAGATGTGGTAAGATAAAGTAAGATAAGGACGGATATGATGGCACGACCTACAGAATGAAGTAGGATGTCGTATTGAACTCTAAACGCTTAACGATTTCAATTACGTAAAACGGATACTGACGTACGTAGCCCTTGGTCACGCTCTACGATTTCATTTCAGAAAAAAGAGAAAGAGAAAGAGAGAGAGAATATAAGGAAAAATATTAATAAAAATTATTTAATATAAAGGCCAAAGATAGAAAATGAAGACAGACTAGTTGATTCTTTTGCATTTCATGGAAAGATTAAGGAGAGCTGTTCATTAGTCTATAATCAGTATAATATACTCAGAAGTTTATAAGTCTATAATCCAGTCGTCATTGACGTATATAGGGCCAGCTGTTCCAAAGGGTGGTCTTTTTCGGTTGGCGGCACTCGCCACCATCGATACCCAGTCCCCAGACACCGTATACTCATAGACCCTCAAAATTCTAAAAAAGTCACGGTCCAATATAAAGATAACATATATGGTACGGATAATCACATCGCAAGAGTAATATTAATTTGAGAAAAGGTGCTTATTCCAGAAGAGGCCTTAATCTAGTAAATACCGGATATCTGAAAGAACGATTATCGTTGAAGGCCATGTTTACATGGAGGGAGGGTAACACTTCTAGAAAGTAACCCTTCTATATTAATTCATGGTCATGAAAATATAATTAAAAAACTCATGAGGAAATCACAAAGGAAATCCGGCAGTACCATATGTCTGTGGATTTAGATCTGATAAAATATCTTCCTGATTTACATAAACTTTAATTAGCTTTGATTTTCTCGCCTTAGACAATATTGTTTCTCGAAATTACTGCGCCAATGAACTTACCAAATGGGTCGTTTTTTAAGCGATTCAAAACACCCGTAGTACGTGTTTTATGATATACATTCAATCATTAGTATTCTTTATATAAAATTGTATGTTCATTAGTATAGTTTTATGTTGGAACAACTCTTGCCATGCACAGATATTTTGTTGCTTAATATAATTAAAAGGATGGGGTATATAGGATGATGTAGGATATAGGAGGGTGAAGTGGGATCAGATAGGATGATATGGGATAAGTTGGAATAAAGTTTGATGAGGTAGAGTGAAGTGGGATGAGGTAGAATGAAGTAGGATGAGGTAAAATGAAGTAGGATAAGGTAGGATGAAGTAGGATAAGGTAGGATAAGGTGGGATGAAGTAGGATAAGGTAGGATAGTGTAGGATGGCGTAGAATGAAGTAGGATAAGGTAGGATGAAGTAGGATAGGATAAGATTGGATAATGTACTGGATGAAGTAGGATAAGGTTGGATAATGTAGGATATGACGTAGAATGAAGTAGGATAAGGTAGGATAAAGTGGGATGAAGTAGGATAAGGAAGGATAAAGTAGGATAAGGTAGGGTATGGTAGGATAAGATATGATAATGTTGGAAATAGAAGCATGAGAAAGGATAAGGTATAGGACAAAGTTAGAAGAGGAAAGTCGGATGTAGTAATCATCAGATGGAAGTATGATGATATGTAGAAGTCAGATGTGGTAAGATAAAGTAAGATGAGGACGGATATGATGGCACGACCTACAGAATGAAGTAGGATGTCGTATTGAACTCTAAACGCTTAACGATTTCAATTACGTAAAACGGATACTGACGTACGTAGCCCTTGGTCACGCTCTACGATTTCATTTCAGAGAAAGAGAAAGAGAGAGAGAATATAAGGAAAAATATTAATAAGAATTATTTAATATAAAGGCCAAAGATAGAAAATGAAGACAGACTAGTCAGTGATTCTTTTGCATTTCATGGAAAGATTAAGGAGAGCTGTTCATTAGTCTATAATCAGTATAATATACTCAGAAGTTTATAAGTCTATAATCCAGTCGTCATTGACGTATATAGGGCCAGCTGTTCCAAGGGGTGGTCTTTTTCGGTTGGCGGCACTCGCCACCATCGATACCCAGACTGGCCAGACACCGTATACTCATAGACCCTCAAAATTCTAAAAAAGTCACGGTCCAATATAAAGATAACATACATGGTATGGATCAGAGGCGGATTGGCCCACCGGGATACCGGGAAATTTCCCGGTGCGCCCCTTGTTTTCCGTTTCAGGCGCCCCCACAAAGACAATTAACAAAATACAGCTTATAACGGAAACATGAAATACAGTTGCTACTAGTCGTAATCTCCAAACACAATGATACACAATTTGTATTTTCTAAACTACTGTCTCTGCATGTAATTGTGTTATCTTTTCCTTCATAAGATGTAACCTTATGCAATGTAATTTTTCTGGTATATAATAATTTTGTAACTGTAAGACTATAAGAGTATATAGTTGAATCGTGGAACAGTAATCCACTTGTGACTTAAATATATACTCACACATAGTATATGACATATTATTGTCTATTAAATGTTGTATAGTCACAAAAAAATATGGGCATACACACATAAAATTGTGCTCGAGGAGATACGATTTCAGAGGCTCAAAAATTTCCTAGAGGCTGGGACACCCCGGGCGCACAGAGGGGCACACCCCGGCCGGGACCCTTTGAACATTCAGGCTTTGCAGTCAACCAAGTGCCCCTTTCATATAATTTCCCGGTAACTTTTCTGCTGCCAGTCCGCCCCTGGTATGGATAATCACATCGCAAGAGTAATATTAGTTTGAGGAAAGGTGTTTATTCCAGAAGAGGCCTTAAATAAATTGAAATATCTTGAAAACGAAGAAAGATACGAAAAAATTGTAAAGGATCTTCTATTACAATTTTATGAGTTCTTTCAAATTACACAAACTTAATTTTTGCTGCCAATGTCCTTTAAGCGATTCAAAACACTCGTAGTACGTGTTTCATGATATACATTCATTAGTATTCTATATATAAAATTGTATGTTCATTAGTATTCTTTATATTAAATTGTATGTTTATTAGTATTCTTTATATTAAATTGTATGTTCATTAGTATTCTTTATATAAAATTGTATGTTCATATTAGTAGTATTCTTTATATAAAATTGTATGTTCATTAGTATTCGTTATATAAAATTGTATGTTCATTAGTATTCTTTATATTAAATTCTATGTTCATTAGTATTCTTTATATAAAATTGTATGTTCATATTAGTAGTATTCTTTATATAAAATTGTATGTTCATTAGTATTCGTTATATAAAATTGTATGTTCATTATATAGTATTCTTTATATAAAATTGTATGTTCATATTAGTAGTATTCTTTATATAAAATTGTATGTTCATTAGTATTCGTTATATAAAATTGTATGTTCATTAGTAGTATTCTTTATATAAAATTGTATGTTCATTAGTATTCGTTATATAAAATTGTATGTTCATTATATAGTATTCTTTATATAAAATTGTATGTTCATATTAGTAGTATTCTTTATATAAAATTGTATGTTCATTAGTATTCGTTATATAAAATTGTATGTTCATTATATAGTATTCTTTATATAAAATTGTATGTTCATATTAGTAGTATTCTTTATATAAAATTGTATGTTCATTAGTATTCGTTATATAAAATTGTATGTTCATTAGTAGTATTCTTTATATAAAATTGTATCTTCATATTAGTAGTATTCTTTATATAAAATTGTATGTTCATTAGTATTCGTTATATAAAATTGTATGTCCATTAGTATTCTTTATATAAAATTGTATGTTCACTAGTTAAGTATTCTTTATATAAAATTGTATGTCCATTAGTATTCTTTATATAAAATTGTATGTTCATTAGTAGTATTCTTTATATAAAATTGTATGTCCATTAGTATTCTTTATATAAAATTGTATGTTCATTAGTAGTATTCTTTATATAAAATTGTATGTCCATTAGTATTCTTTATATAAAATTGTATGTTCATTAGTAGTATTCTTTATATAAAATTGTATGTCCATTAGTATTCTTTATATAAAATTGTATGTTCACTAGTAGTATTCTTTATATAAAATTGTATGTCCATTAGTATTCTTTATATAAAATTGTATGTCCATTAGTATTCTTTATATAAAATTGTATGTTCACTAGTAGTATTCTTTATATAAAATTGTATGTTCATTAGTATTCTTTATATAAAATTGTATGTTCATATTAGTAGTATTCTTTATATAAAATTGTATGTTCATTAGTATTCGTTATATAAAATTGTATGTTCATTAGTATTCTTTATATTAAATTCTATGTTCATTAGTATTCTTTATATAAAATTGTATGTTCACTAGTAGTATTCTTTATATAAAATTGTATGTCCATTAGTATTCTTTATATAAAATTGTATGTTCACTAGTAGTATTCTTTATATAAAATTGTATGTCCATTAGTATTCTTTATATAAAATTGTATGTTCATTGGTAGTATTCTTTATATAAAATTGTATGGCCATTAGTATTCTTTCTGACAATAAGTTTTATCAGGTGTAAAACTACCGACACGTACGGTACTGATTTCCTTTGTGTTTCCTCATGAATTATTAATGATTTTTTAAAATCAGGATAAAACACTGCTGCTCGTTTATTAAACATTACTTAATATATCAAACAATATATAAGTATTGGTGGTTTGCAATCAATCGACCTTGATATTTAAAAGACAAACAAACAGCGGCCACGTTGGAGGAAAACATACTCAAATCTCAAATGCAAATTAGATTCTTTTAATTGTTAAAATTCCTCCAACATATAGCCGTCATGACGTCAAGTGCAAACCAAGAATAGCTGCTGACTTGCTGGATATCGGTATTATAATATGCACGTTAGCTTTCAAGTGGATATTGCCGTGTGTAGAATAAGTCCCAGAAATTTTAAATCATATTATTACAAAGGCAACTCAGCCGGAAACGAACGCATCGGATAAACTAAATGAGCTGAGAAAATGGGAATTGTTTTATAGGGCGACGAATATAGGCGTGTTTATACTTATACAATCATAACAAGTTATTGATAAGGATTTTGGATTTGATTTTGTTTTAATAACTTTATTGCTCTTAAACATTAAGGCGAGCTCTACAAACGACTCACAAACGAGGCTAGAAAGGCTTATTCAAATGCACATAAATGAATAATTATTCAAATTATAGTCGCTATTATGAAATTGGTCTATATTATTCGTATTCAAATAGTGGGTAATATTATCATACATTAAACATGACTATATAATTCATGCATTAGATACGGCACATTGGAAAATACTTACGTATAATACGGCCGCGACGGCTCGATATAACGAACCAATTTCCCTTGGCACTTCGTTAAATTGGGGTTCCACTTGCATTGCGACTTATACAATAAGTTATATTGTCAGTGTGAATGGTTCCTAAGCGCATTTTTATGCGAAGTACTACAGTCAGTATCATATCCGACAATATTGGTGGTACAAGACCCGCAGCCGTAAACACGTCGCAAGCTAAGTCTCGAATGCATGCAGAACTTAACAAAACAGCTATAGTTAAACCACGATTCTTGTATTATTCTTGCATTACTAACAAGAAGCCTTCAAACTGAGTGACGAAGTTAATGGAACTAATAAGAGACAAAGAGGATAAAGCGGATCTGATCTGTAGATGTCTCGATAGTGCCAGTGTGTAATGAGCTGTTGACAGAGAGGTTGTACTCCTGTTACAGAATTAAAGGGTTTTCGTCGCTGTTGGTCTGTTCCGCGCATTCATCTTTGGTCGCGTGTTGCCATTTATTCGTTATATCGGGGTAGATTTTACGTTTGGGCTGCCTGATTGTGTTCGTTATAACGAGGATTTCGTTATATCGAGGTTCTGTTCCATACATTTTACTTGTAATTTTGCCGGGCTGAAGAATATCGTTCGTTATATACTACCGAGGACTTCATTATAGAGGTTCGTTAAATCGAAGTTCCACTGCAATAGCAACTCTCGCAAGCCACTACCTCGACCTCGTAACCCTGACAACAAAGGTGGTTACGAAACCTTCAGGGCTATTTGTGAAGGGTTGGGCCCAAACCAAAATAGAATATTTATAAAAATGTAATATTTGGCATTTTACGATTAAACTACATAATTTTTAGTACCAAGTATTTGAGGTAGAATTTCGAGTGTTGAAACGAAAATGCATTCTACTTACTACCACTAGTTGATCAAAGTTCAAACCTATTATTATATAAAAGTACCTACAAATGTACTAAACAATAGTATATCAAGAAGTATGTACTGTACTGTACTTTGCTGTACTGTACTTTGCTGTGTTGTACTGTACTGTACCTTGCTGTACTGTACCTTGCTGTACTGTACTCTACTCTAGTAACGAACAAATTCGGAGCGCATACTGAGATCTGCACTGTTCCGTCTTTTTACACAGGACATATACACAAATCCTAAAATATCAGCGACATTCGTCAAGTCAATTAGTCTTTCTCAACATAAGGTAATTGGGCATACAATTTCCTATCATCCTATGGCTATGATATTTCACGATTTTCTGATATAGCGTGCGTTATCCTACCGTAGAGAACTGTACAGTAAGAACGCATCGTGTGAGGTCGGCTTAACTGGAACGGGCTTATGACCGTACCTTGCAAGTGTTTTGTCGAGCTGCAACGGCCGAGTAACAAATTAATTAGCAACAATTTTCCAGTAGCCATAGACAACAAACAATCAACAATAATCATTGTCACCTACACGTTGTCCCAGGTCCCAATGAAAGCAATTAAACAGGATACCATAACGGTGTAGATGATTCTATAAGATCCTCTCATAAACCACATATTAACATATATAAACTGAACATACCAATTCACTATTCTGATATTCAACACCAACTGAAGACCGCGTTGTCACATTAGATTAATATGTATTCTTCGGTCCCGCAAAACAGAACGGTTTACAATCTGTAGAAATACTCCGGCGAACAAATGTGTACGCACAATAGTATCAAGGATCAATTATGTTCAATAATTGGCAATTGAGAGCTTTAAAATTAGTACTTCTTAGCTTGATGACGCACGTTCCGTACTAACGAATGCTTGACGTTATATATATATACGACACTATAGGAATAGTGGCCTCGTATTAGAATGCAGAGACGTTGTGTCTGTGTAAATAGACTTAGGGTAAAATACCCTCGGATACTTTCGCATTCAAAAACGTATACCCCCAGGGTGGTTTTAATCACCTCTAGTGTTTCCGATCCGTTATGAAAGTACTCAGAGTCTCAGCATTGCACGAAGATGCCTTTTCGAGCGCTGTTTACAAGCAGTATTGTGACAACCATAAATAGCTTGCTGGCAAAGATCAATAAATGCATTTTAATTAAGACCGGAACCTCAAAAATAAAAGGATTCTTTATCCGTTACAAAAGATCCCTTAGTAACGAAGTTGTTTGTGAGCAAAATTCGCATTTAGTTCCTCGCCAAAGACAACGTCAAAAAAAATAAGCTACTATTAAGCTATATAAACAGTGGCAGTGTTTTGTTTTGGGGTTAAGCGCGTTTTCTAAATAAGCAAAAAGTTTAAGTTCATTATTTTATATTGGTCACGCCTTGCTTTGCAATTGATAAGGAAATTAGCGTTTTAAAAATAGCGGAGTTTGCGTAAAGAGGCAAGTACAACGTAATTTGTCAGAGGCGCATGCAATTCCAGTAACTTCTTTTTGACTTAGATCTACCTCTTCTTTCAACAAAACACGATATTATGGACGAGGAAAAGGCGAACGACAGGGAAAGGGACAAGAATTTGAACAGGAACGGAAATTGCTGAGTAAACGATTGGTGGACCACGAATCGTGGTTTCTGCTAGATACTGAATTTTAGATTGCCGTTGTTGTCCTAGCTTATTTATAAGCTCCCTTTTGTCTATATGAATTGCCTAATCCATACGTCTTCAGTGGGAAAGCGTCTAACAGGTCATTAGAGCAAAGTGAAAAGGTGGTAATAAAGTAGAGTGGAGTGAAGTGGAGTAATGTAGAGTGGAGCGAAGTGGAGTAAGGTAGAGTGGAGTAAACTGGAGTGGAGTAAAGTGGAGTGGAGTAAAGTAGAGTGGAGTGAAAAACTGCCGAGACTAGTATTGATAACGAAATACTGACGTTTCGAGCGGAGCCGTTCATCCGAGTAATGAAGGGCTTGAAACGCTAGTATTTTTGTTATTAAAACTATTCGTTAACTATGGTTTGGAATCAGTAACCTGAACTTACAGTACAGTATTGAGGCGTTCCGTCATTAATTTTCAAAGGCCTCGCCCACAGAATACTCGTTCGTCCCCTCGTTTTAAGATTTTAACATTCTGTGGTGAAAATGGTTTCGAAACAGCCACCTGGACTTACAGTAGAAAATCTAGTCTTTAAGATTTTAACTATGGTTTGCAATCAGTAACCTGAACTTACAATACAATATTGAGGCTTTCCGTCATTAATTTTGGACAATTTTCAACAAACGTCTGTGTTTGGATATCCTGATGAAACACTCCTCCTCGTGTATGATATATTACGTATTCCTTTTATCTACACTATTGGGCAGAACCCACGAGGGGAAACGATATCTGGGGTCGCGGAAAGTGCCGGGGGGGGGACAGTTTCTGCGGAGGACACTATCGGCTGGGACCCCGTCAAAAAGCCAAATTCCACTCCCGAAAATGTTCTTCAAAACAGAAAAGTTTCCGTTGTGTTAGTTCCGACATTAGTTCCGACCGAGAGCTGGCAAGACCAAGAAAACTGTCCTGTCTGTTCGTGCTCTGAAGATTCCCCTGAGTGAAAACATGCAGCTATCAGTGGGAACATTGCGTCATTAAAGGACACTGGCAATAAAAATTAACTTTGTCTAATTTGAAAGAACTCGTAAAATTGTAATAGAACTTTTACAACTTTTTTGTATCTTTCTTCGTCTTCAAAATATTTCAGTTTGTTTGATAAGTAAATTACATGATCTCTGACGTCAGGAGCAGGGTACAATATCTTCATACACTACAAAATCACGTACACCTCTACGATTGTTCAACTTAAAATGGTTAGTGCCACAAGGCGGTTTTATGTGCACAATTTCAAGTTATTTCGTTAAACAAACTTGGAGATATAACTGATTTTTCTACGTGTGAAAATACTGCACCCTGCTCTTGACTTCAGAGACCATATCATTTACATATCAAACAAACTGGAATATCTTGAAAACGAAGAGATACAAAAAAGTTGTAAAAGATTTTCTATTACAATTTTACAAGTTCTTTCAAATTAGACAAACTTAATTTTTATTGTCAATGTCCTTTAAACATATTAAGAAGCAGACAGAGTAAACTTTCAATATTTATTTACAACCCAAAGTCGCGTGCTCATTCCTCCTGCAAAAAAGAAAAACAGAAATGAGTTAAAGAAATCAAGAAGCAATGAACTCTACAGACGTAAAAATCCACAGACAACCCAAAGGAGAAAGGCCATGTGAGAGCTAGCGAGGGTGTTTCGACGGAAGGCGGAACGGGACGTTTGCCGGGACGGGACGTTAATTAATTTGCGGCATCGTATCGCTACTATATTTTTATTTCTTTATTTCGTTTCGTTTATATGGTTGCCATATATATGGTTGCCGTGTTTTTTTGCCCCGTCCCCTCGAACTGGGATTCCGGATAGACGGGACAGTTTTCGCCATATAAATGCTCTGTCCTGCCTAACCGGGACGATATGACGGATACCGTTTCGAGTATTTATTTTGATTCTTAAGCTGTTTATTCGATGCAAATGAGTGATAACGGCTAGTAGGAGGACAGCAGCTCTTTATAATACGCCAAATTCTATATATTTCTCTGTTATTCTGCGGTTTTCACAACTTTCTAGCTGTGTTGTGAAACGTCCCGGTCGCAATTTCCCCGCCTGAAACCAGGATAAAAACGTCCCGCACCGCTTATACTTGTCCCGTTACCGTGCGACTCACCGGGATGTCAATTTCTCCTTCGTTGATCTTATCAATGATATCATGTGGTGGCTCTCCATCAATTGTGCAGCCCACGGACTGGGCTGTTCCTAACATCTGTTTTACTGTGCCAGTCAAGGTCCTTGAGATCGATCGAGAGTGCATCTCACGAGCAATATCCAAGATATCAGCAATGGTCAAGTTACCGTCATGTTTAACTAGAGAATTAAGAATAGGAAAGAAACATTACTACTGTAAGGCCTGCGCTAAACGTCGCACAATAGACGATTTAATTCAGACGAATTTAATTGTTTGAATTTTATTCGACGAAACTGCGACGTACAGTATGACTCGATTAAATTCGACACACGAATTAAATTCGTCTCGGCAATTAAATTCGTCTGAGTTAGACGGATAGTGCGACGATAATGCGTGTTCGAGTTACACGACGAATTATCGTCGCGTCGAATTAAATGTTTCGCTTCTGTCTGTGACAATTCGGTGCCATGTTTTCAAGAAGTCGTTTTCAGGATCCACGAGTCCAAGTAAAAACCATTAAATTCGACGTTTAACTCGACGTCGCATTTACGTCGCATTACCGACTAAGTTAATTCGGATTAAATTCGTCCGAATTAAATTCGTCTATTGTGCGACATTTAACAATTATTCACCCAGAGCAAAGGCCATATGGGACAGTATATGTATTTGTCGGAGGTTTTTGTAGAACAAGAGTGAAGGAAGACTGTGCTGAAGTAAAACAATAAAACTAGGTACGCAGTGCGTACATGTGTCTACTGCACGGCTGGTAACTTCAAAATTTCTTGACTGCAAGAATAAAAACGCCATTTTTAATCAGCTCAGGCAGAAATGGGTTAATCACTTGTTAATCCATTGCTGCCTAGGATGTCTAAAGGTTCTCCCTTTGACAAGTAAAATCATCTGGCAATAGAGTAAAGTACTAAAAAGGTCATTTTGGGTCAGCTCAGGCAGAAATAGGTTAATCACTTATTGACCCATTCCTGCCTGGGATGTCTGAAGGTTCTTCAATAGTGTGAGATTTCCACCATAAGACTTACTGTTCTTAACCTTCTTACGATCCCGTGGTGCTTCCTTTAGTGCCTTAATGATAAGGGATGCAGCACTGGGCAACACAGAAATCTTTGCTTGACGATTTTGAATAGTCAGCTGTACTGTAACTTTTAGACCCTTCCAATCTTGGGTGGCCTTGGCAATGTCATCACCAACTTTTTTGGGAGACTACACAAAATAAGATGTCTTATAGTAAATAAATATATTTCTACTAGAAAATGAACAACAACCACCCCCCCCCCCCCCCCTAATTTCTGTTTTTTGTTGTATTAATGACACACAGATCAGAAAACACCCAAGAAAATTAGTTAGCAAGGTTCATCTGTAGTCATGATTACTGACACATACTGACACACTGAAAGAACTATGCAAAGTCAATATTAAAAAAACAAACCATGGGATGAACCAAATGACAAGTTTTCATTCAAAAATATATAAACATGTAAACAGTGGCCAAGAAAAGACATAATGTCAACGTCCTAGCGTTCAAAGACAATTCTAGACAATATATTATTTATATTAATTTTCATTTTCAAGATTTCTTCCGTTTTAACTCAGCTAAACTGGTATTAGGTAAATACCGTTAAACTCCTACCGTTAAACTCCTACCGTTAAACTTTCTTCTGCTTTTGTCACCACAAACACTACCAATTCAGTCTAGTCTTTTCGGATTGTTTTTCTCGTTCGACGTTCGTGGTTTCTTACTTTTTTTGTTGTTGACACATAAATATGACAAGGCATCATTCAGTTCTCTTCATGATCTAAAAAGCCGTTTGTTTCAAAATTTCTTCATCGTTCCCTCTCGAGTTATGTAGAATACACCAGAGCAAAATTCTTTACCGGCTTTGAACAGTTTCAGGACACATCCTTCTTCTTTCAGTTACATTTCGGTCGGCATCGTTTTCGGTCTTTATCGTATTAATTTTTAGGCTTTTTTCAGTGACTGTTTTAAGTCGTATTTATTGTTGTCTTTTTCTCACTGCCACATCTCTTCTTAGCCTTCTTTCTTTGGTCTTTTTCCATAGTAATATTAATGTACATTTTAAATGAAACCATTTTTTCTGGCAAAGATTTCTTTCGTCATATATGATCGTTCAAAAACTATTTTGTAATCCAACCGAACTTATAAATTATAATTTGCTGACGTAAATTTAAATAATTTGAATAATTTAACAGGTTAGTTACCAGCACCCTGCTATTCGAACTGCACAAGTTGTGGATTTGATAACATATATATATATATACAAACAGGTTTTAGAATTGCTTTCAGCTTTTCATCTCGCATGTAAAGTGGACTCCACGCACGTGGACTCCTCACCAGGCTCTGGGCCTTCGGCCCTCCACCCAGGCTCAGGGAAAATTCATTAATAATTCATGAGGAAAACACAAAGTAAAATCATATGTGTATCGGATCTATATATGTGATATAGACTCGCTCTAAGTTTCTCGCTGGTTTTATATTTGATAAACGCCCGTACTGCAAGGTTGTTAAATGACTTCTAAAATTCATCATTTCACATGTTCATTGGCATAGTAATTTTGAATGTGTCCTCTATGCATGCTCTCATTGGCTGGGCTCCATGCACTTATAAGAGTATGAAGATCATGAATGATGTAATCTGGCATGGAGTGGTGTAGAAAAGCTTGTGAACTGTCAATGCTATGCCGACCCTCTTTCAGTTTTTTTCTTCTTAATTTGATGTGATTTGCACACGAAAGAAGTGTAAAGGTATTCTACTCAACTTCTTTCATGTTCAAATGATGTCAAACATGCCTTTTTATAAGAGTACACATGCACAGAGCTTATTTATATATATATATATATATATATATATATCTATATCTATATCTATCTATATATATTGAAATATAGTAAGGTTAGATATACTGCCACGTTTCTCTCTGACACAGGGCCTTCGCTCGAAACGTTAGACTCCTACATTCTCTGTTTTGGCAGTATATCTAACCTTACTATATTTCGATTGTTGTTTCTACACTGCCTACGCAGCACGCTACTTTTATTTATCTATATATCTATATACCTATCTATATATATATATATAACATCTTGACTTATACAATCGAAGAAGACAATCAGTGATTGGGCAAACCAATCAATTATCAAAAATCAATCAATTAATTTGATGTTGATTAATATCGATTTCTACTGATTATCAAGTTCATCAATCGCACAGATCAAGAATAGATATATACAGAAATATAAACAGAAATATATAAAACATAATTATAAGACTATAAGTTAGTATACTATATTAAAGTAGAAATTTAAATATCGACCTATGACATAACAGTCACAACTTAAGAGGAAAACGGGCTCGTATTCACATGGTGTAAACGTTTGCAACAATCGATCTTTAAAAACCATAAGCTTCAAAATCATAACATAAACAACGTATTCAAAGACTCACCAAACCCAAAGGACCGATCTTCGGAGCCAACGAGGACGTAGCGCCAACTTCGCCGCCAGTGCAACGTAAACACACTAAATATTTTAAAAAGAAGCCATTCAGGTGATCAGACGCGTCGAACTAATCACTCATTTTCTCCCAGAATTTTCACTTACCGATCTTAACTTCGTTAGGATCGAACTTAGGAGGCATTGTTGTACTAGGATTCTTGGGGATTCGGAGCTGATGTACGCAAAAACACCAAAAACCAGGCACAAACTTCCAGACAAATTCCACTACCGAAGCAGAATTGCCAACAAAAATTTCGAAAAGAACGAGCAAGTTACATCCGGGGAATTTGGTACAAGGAGACACGATGCTTGGGGTGTTTGAAGTACTACCTTGCCTAAACACAAACCGCTGGCTTGATTGACAGACGAGTGCGCCGCGAGGAAAGATACTGTAGTTCTAATTTTTCGTGTGTCGTTCTAAGTGGAATCGGATTTAAATTCATTGCATATCTTTTGACAATAGTGCCAACCATTGTATTTCAGACATGAAAGTTTGTGCCATCTCACCCATTTCTGGCGGTAATGTCAGCCGCAAAAGACTAGAAAAGCGTCTCATTTTCAAAATTGGTACCATTCATCCTCACGGACTCAACGAACGTTTTTCTTTTATTTAACACCTCTGAAGACGTTGTTTCTGTTCAGCAAGGGCGGACATAAACAGCATTTTCACTTTATTAATTTATCTATTTTTACTCTCGCTCATCCTTTTTACACCCCCTCCTTTTTAGCAAATGTCTTTCGCATCTCATTATCAATTTGTTATTGTCATTTTTATCTGATTGGCTTATTTTCGGTCACATGATTACCTTTCGTATATAAGCTCATTGTTTGTTTACACTCTTTACGTTTCTCTCTGACGAAGGGCCTTCGCTCGAAACGTTAGATTCCTACGTTCTCCGTTTCGGCAGTATATCTAACCTTACTATATTTCGATTGTTGACATTTTACTCTGATAAGGGGATCCGCTCAAAATGTCAGTGATTCCGTTGTTAAAAATCCAGGCAGTTTGCTACCTTTTTATTTTGCTCTATCTAAAAAAATCTAGTTTTTGAATTGGCACTCTCAGTTTAAAATCATCTTTCAACAAGTCTTGTAACCGACCGTAAGTAGTGGTGGCAATATCAAGTAGTAGTGCCAATCAAGTAGTGGTTCCAATCGGGTAGTAGTAATGTTAGGCTTTGTGAACCGTTCTCTTTGCAAGGAGTTGCAAACTTGAACATGTCAACTCGGAAACATCATAATGCACGAATAATATTTATTTTAATAAACTGCAAGGAAAGAATTGTATACTTGTACTGAACAGCTGAGCCTCTGGTACTCTCATCTCGTTAATTAAGTTGCTTTGTTTGCTTTTGTCATTACAGTTTCATAAACTGTTCCTTTGAGGGGCGTAAGAACCGGGGGGGAATGGGGCATGTGCCCCCCAACTTTGCGGTCATGAAGTGCCCTTTTTGCAACAGAAAAGTGCCCTTTTTATGATAAAACGTGTGTTTCAAGTGTCCTTTTGGAGTTCTAGCTACCCCCTGAACAAAGTGCCTTTTTGAACCTGTGCCCCACAAGATCAACTTACTTCCTAGGCCACTGGTTCCTGTCAAAACTTGCAAGAGGAAATATACTCCTACGCGTCTGCGCAATTATCTAGTTCTTTCGTTAATGAAATAATGGCTGGTTCACGTCAATCGTTTGTTAGACCACGGCTTAATAACGTACATTAATTTCGTGTCCGTCCGGCAGATTATGGAGAGTAAACATGTTTAGTAAACACGCTTAATCGAAACCATGGAAACAAAATCACATCGACTAAAAAAGGGCCGAAGATTATAGAGTCAAAATGTAAATATAGAATGGGAGATAGAAGACAACGTTTATGTTGAGTAGCGCAGCTTTACTGAGGTGCTTTGTTCAGAGGGTAGAACTCCAAAAGGACACTTTAGGAACGTGTTTTATCATAAAAAGCAACGACTTCGTGCACGACTAAAAGGCACGTGCCCCTTCTGCCCTCTACGCCCCTGTGAATAGTTGAAATTTTAAAGGACGGCCATTTAATTTTGGTTACATCTGCAGAATACAATGTTTACCAGCCAGGTTTAAATAACATTTTTTTTAAAACTGGCTTAATTTTTTTCACATTCCAAAAATACCTTCCCAAAAATAGCTCAGTAAAAAGTTAGTCAATATTTATTATTTAATATATTAACAATATGGTGTATAGGACGTATATGATTAAAAATCTGCATACAATGCTGTTTGAGAAGGTTAGAGCTAGACTTTTATCGTTCTATGTGATTTCTTTCAGTCCGTGATAACAGTTACTTTTTAATAGCGAGTAAACTGTCACAACGCCAGAAAACCTAATTACTGGCGTGGCAAAAGAATGTCCAAAATAAGATCACAATTCTCAACCATGCAATTCGTTTGATAACCGTCTGAGTTTGAATAAACAACAAGCTAACTTGAATTTGATTGGTTTTTTGGTCAACCAATAATAGTAAATAGCTGAATTGAAAGCCATTAATCAAATTCAAAGCATTGAGTTATGAAACGAACTTCATCAAACGAATTGGTGAAGAAGAGAATGGAAACTGAATATATTGGGACTTTATTTTCAAAACACTTTTATACTTCCATGGCAAGGATAGGGGAAGAGACAAAGAAGCAGAGACCTTCCTTAACTACTAGCGTGCAAAAATACTCAAAGTTTGAATAAAATTGTCATCTCAGTGAGATGTGAACTAATTAAACTGTGCGGAACAAATTAATTAACTTTCAAAGTCTGTACGCATTTAAGAAGCTGAAGTTAACCAGATTACACGTCCATAAAAAAATACATGCAAATTACTACTGTTATAGTTTAAAATGTTTTGTAAAAATTGTCAGCAGCTTTCCAATGCTATTATGAGTTGCACGTATTCAACTGTATTACGTTAAACTCACATTACTTTCACATACAGTAGGTATGGAAACGCTACCACTTAGGAACCGATACACATGCATATAACTTATGGATTTAAAACTTTAGCTCTCTACCCGAACCTCAGTATCTCGTGTAATCTGTTAAAGCTGGGTGTAACCGGTTGTTAGAAGGTTGCATGCAGGTTTGATCCCTGTCTGGGACTGAGTATTTGATCTTCACGAACAATCTTCAATATCAATTGTCTGTTAGGAAAGAGGCTGTTTGCCTGACTAACGTTCTCCAGGGCATCATCAATGTAACCCAACGTATAGCATTTGCTATACGGTTACTACATGGGTTACTTATGCTATATGTTACATTTATGTTACATTTACAGTTATGTTACATTTGCTATATGGGTTACTTATGAAAAGCACTAAATGACTAGTTATGAAGCACGCAGCACATGCACCATATTCACATATCCACGACAATTGACTCCGCCCTCGCCCCACAGAAGTCGAGCTCAAAATGCAGACTAATTAATTGTCAATGTAAAAGACAAGGACGGTTGATAATTCTTGAGCAATGTTGACAGAAACAGGAGATTGTTGATATTGTAAGTTTAATCAAAGAGCAATATTCTATAGTGTCCAGCCGTATTTATATAGTAATCTATAAATTGCTGCCAAGCTCGTCGGTTTATTGTTTGTCCAACGTATTCTTGCAATTCTGACGAGAATGAACAATGAGAGAATCAAAGTAGAATTTGGTTGTGCTGTTCAAAAAGCTCCGTATATAGTTCTTGACTTATATGTACGTGTTTTGTTTCTACATTTTACCAAACCAACCCAGCTTGAGTTAAATTTGTACGTTATTAGTGTTTTCAGCTTGAGTTTTCTCTGAGTTTAATTTACGACAGCTAATTGTACAGCAAAAACACACGAAAAAACTTGAGTTAAATTTGTTATATTTCTTTAATATCTAACACCAAACTAGACTGTCAAAAGTTCATATATATAATATAAAACAAATTCCAGTTGTAATTTGTATACTACATTCAGACGTCTATTTATATAAGCGGACACGTTTTGAACCTCGTTTAGAGTGTCCGCCTAAGAGGTGTCCGCTTAGAAAGAGCTATAACACTTGTGTTTTAAAATGGTTGGCATCCGCTTAAGAGGAATACGTGTCTGTCATTTGGGGTTGGAATGAGACTGTAACACTAGTTAGTAGTGCATGGAGTTCAGTAAACTGAAAGGTTCGTCCGTTTTTCTTTAATTTCATCCATTTTGAAGATTCTGTTTTGTTGCTCAGATTAAGAAATCGGAGACCAGATTTTGGCCTTGTCCTTGTTTGGGACCTTGCTATACCATACAATAATAAAAACTATTTTATTTAAAATAAGAACACGTTCAAAAAGGTTCTTATTTATTGAGTCTCAAAATTTTAACGTGAAGTCTTTATAGGCAGAATGTTTTTGATCTAGCGACTGTTTACTGTAGACTCTGACGAAGGGCCTTCGCGGCTCACAACGTTACAAATCCATGTTCAGTAATTTCGGCAGTACTTATGCTGAAACCTTACATATTTCGATCTGTATTTTTTATTTAACTTTCTGAAAAGCTATATAATAATGATATTAGGTGCTACTCCGTGTGACAAACTATACCGGGTGACTAGAGAAAAACTGCATGTACTCGAGCGCGGCTGGGATTCGAACCTGCGACATTATTTCGGTCTATTAGTCCGACACTCTACCGACTCAGAAGCAGGGTGAAGATTTTTTCACCCGCCAAAATCAACTGAATCGTTTTGAAGCCATCCTCGTGTAACACAAATTAAGTCTAAGTCATTTGGCCCTATTTCAACTCTTGCATACTTTTAACAACTTTTCATAAGATCAATATCGTTATGCGATTGTATGTTGACACTGTAGTATTACGTGTGTATCTTGGGATTAAGTCTAGGGTCAAACTGTGAACTTCACATGGACCGAAGAGTTGGATCAATGCATTAAATATACGTTTGACTGAATGGATCAGTTGTTGCATTATGGGAAGATGTGAATTAGACTTCATAAACACAAACAAACATATTTTTTAATAATCGGCTAAGTTAGAGCCATTAGACATATATTTGAAATTGTGCAATAATTCTCTTCGTGACGACTGAAATCGTCTGGCGTTAACCAGAGTTAGTGTAGAATACACGAGCCTTAGAAATCGTCACATGCCGCCAGTTGCCTAGGAAGAGTTATGAAATATGTTTTATTACAACTCAGAACATGCCAGATTTATGCACACTCAAAAGGCGCACTGACGCTTTAAAATTGATGTGCACGCTTGCATTCAAGTGCCCGTTGAAGTCATTCTTAGTAACCGTCAATCTCTTTCCCAGAGTCTGTGTTTTCCTTACGCAGTAGGCGGAGACGCAGAATCTGGGAACGAGATTGGGTAGCGGAACGTACTGTAACTAAATCTAGAATTCCAGTGCATTGGTTCGAGTACGACCATACTCTTGCATAATGATGCAGCTGTAGTGCTGTCAATCACGTTATAATAACGTACAGAAAATGGTCAGCGGTTGACACCACTTGCTAGTACAAGAAAAAACAGTTCATATTCCCGCTATCTTTAGGTCGGTCACTCTCTAGCTTTCACTGAGCTGTCATCGGGATCGATCTGAGGGAATCCGTTCAATTATATCTGTAGTCGTCCAGTGATTAATACCTGATACACTGTAATTAATAAGAGAAGATCCTATAACTCAACTCATCGCAAGTTAACTTGCAATTGTACGGATTCACTTGCGATGACACCAGTCAAACGGTTGCACGTGAAAAGTTAACGAAACTTGCGATGTATAGCGGTCAAACGAGAGCGGGAAAACGTGCGACGACGTGCGTTCAAAATTCACGCTTATTATTTTGCATAGGAAAATGTTCCAATATCACATATAAGTATTCATGTGTGAATCGTAACGTAGAAAAAATATTTTACATAAGAAATCAGCAATTTCTGTTAGCTTAGTAGTCTAACGGTGTTGTAGACTACTGTCATATACCCTTAGTTTGACATATAGTATCGTATTAAGTATGATAATTTGTGTCTCAGCACTTTGCAACATTTTTCATTCATCGCCATTACACGAGCAGATTACATCATTTACGTCATGGCAATGTGAAGTCTGTAAAGTTCATCTAAACGCAACTGGATTACGTGGGACGATTGTCCTCTGCCACATTAGCGCTCCTCTCTTTCTTCCTCCTCCACACTCTCCCTCTAATCTGAACAAACAGAATTTCGGAGCCTGGCTGGTGCGGGATAATTGAATGCGCCTTGAAAGTAATAACCTCTATTGGTTTTCGTCGTTCGTCTATTTGCGTAAATCATACAGGCGTTAGGGCCAACTAATACCGAGTTCTTTGTTGTTGTATTGCTCACCAAGACGACAAAGCATCTTTTCACTGAAGTCGGATTTAGGAGGGATTAGACGACGCATAATGGCCATAAATTACGCTGAAGTGTCAGTAGGAGATAACTATTTAATTGGCGGCCTGTTCTGTGTGGAGGCGATGCCAAATGATGAAGGCATGCTAATGAGCTGTCCCGTTTGTATACGTTCGTTTGTTCAGAGGGATTTTAATTGAGAGCTATTTAACAAAGCATGTCAGCGATTCTTTTCGGAGCCGTTGTAAATAAACGGTACTGGGAAAAGAGTTGTGTAATATAGAGGCGACTATTTAACCAGAGAGAGACACCAGAGAAAAACAGTTCCGCTTTACAGAACTCGATTCCTTTATATACTCCACAAGAGATTTGGCTTGCTAAATGGTGTTACAAATTGCAGTATATAGAAAATAGTAAGAATTTCGAGTCGGATTTTGTCTACCCCGACGGCTGTAACGGAACCAGCGCTTTCGATTCACAAACATTTAGTTCCGCATAATGCCAAGCACCAGATCGAAAAACAGGACTTCTGCTGTTTGGAAGGCCATGAAATTGGACGACGAAAACAACGTTAATGACAGCAGTTTAACCTCAGTTCGTCAAAATGATGAGAACTCTCTCGAATTTGCAGAATCATTGTCACAGTTCGATGAAGAAAGTAAGTGTAGTAGAGTTTTGTTTGAAGATAATTTAGCTTTAGAAATATGGTACTATTTTTGCATAGTGCGAAGTTCAAATCCATCAACATCGGTCATCCAGTAAAGTTATTTAATTTTAACGACGATATATGGTAATGAATATTAATGTTTATAGTTTAATGATGAAAAGTCCAATCTAGCTTTTCCTCATTTCTTCAGAGGAGTTTTCCTTGACATCACAGTTTCAAGAAAACGGTAACGTTGTTCTTATCTTTCGTAGAATGAACCTGAAACGTACTTTAGATAAACTAAGAGCCAGAGGTGATTGAGCTTGATTTTGAGTCAAGGAAATCACAGCAATGAAATGTGATTCCTTTGAATTTGTTTAATTGTACAAATGAACAATGGCGGATATGTGGTTGATACATTTCTGTGTTGGAAACTAAAGTTTTTTTTATTTCTTTCTATTCCCGCGGCATTGAGCGTTGTGCCGGTGAAGTTATACGATAGTCGGTGTCAGAAGCATAAGACATATTACGTTTCACATTTTGCAAGCTAGGAGGAAATATTAATATTTGTACACCCACATTCAGAATTCTAATTCATAACATGAGAGGCAGAGAACCTACTTAATTTACTTGCAAAATCGTAGTTTAAAAAAGAGTCAACTTAACAAAAGGAGTTTACTGATAATTCAAAATGAACAGTGTTTTAAAGGCATGGCTCTAGAAGTACATCTAACGTAACTTGCAGCTAAAAGATAATGAATATTTTTTTATGAAATGTAAATTTGTTTCGATTTGTATTAATTCAGAACTGATTTGTCTCGGTAAATTGCCGACCGTATTCATTGATCCATACGTATGTAGAACATTTGTGTTACTTCAAAGAACCATGCATAAAGTTTCTATTTTGAAACCGAGAAGAACAGAACGCATGCAATTCGTAACTTAGTTTTGTGTTGGTCACCGAAGCACAAAAGCAAAAGTAAACGTTATATAGCGGTTATAGACAAGTTAACGATAACACAATGATTTAACCTTGCTCTATAGATTTATATACGACGAACAAGATTTAAATCAGAAGCATAGTTTCTATTTTGGAACCGAAAAGAACGCAATTCGTAATTTAGTTTTCTGTTAGTTCGAAGCGCAAAAGCAACAAAAGCAGTTAAACAACAATAACGCAAATTATTTGCCCTTGTCTATACTCTGTAGATTTATTTGACGAGCAGGATTTCAATCAGCAATCCAATGGCTCTTGTGAACTGCGTACTGTGTATACAAAAGGTCGGAAAGCGCAAACTGAAGAAACCTTACGATGGTAAGTAGTTGGAACTGAATTTGGTAAGTAATTGAGGATGTGGCAGTCAATGAACCGTTTCCATGCAATGTCCACAACGTCAATGAGATATATGCTGGACGACATCAACTTCCTTTGCAAACAGTAGTTCCCGCCAATCTAATACTTTAAATCCACTTACTCAATCGGCTTAAGTATAGTATTGAGAATTTCCCCTCAAGGGTTTTTAAGCATATATGTTATTCATATTACTTATACGACTACGGACGATCACTTTTACTAAAACACTATATATATAGATGTAGATTATATATGCAAAGTCAAGTTTAACAACTTTTTGCGAAATCTTTTTCATACTCGGCACTATTTAAGAGAACTTTTTCTAGCTCACATGCAGCTAAAGTAATATTATTAGTGCTGGCAGCGTAGGTATTGTTTTAGATAGAGCAAAGTGAAAAGATGGTAAACTGCTGAGAATAGTTTTGGTAACGAAACACTGACATTTCGAGCGGAGTCCTTCATCAGAGTAAACAGTATTTCGTTATCAAAACAATTCTCGGCAGTTTACCACCTTTTCACTTTGATCTAATGGAATAGCTAGGTTAGCTTGTAGTCAAAAAGTATGCAGCCAATATAATTTATTTTAATGACTGTCTTGGTATATGTTCAAGCTGAAATTGGCGAGCCATAATTTTGCTGTGTCATGGTTTTGTTTAATAATAATGTTTCGTAACTCTTCCGTTGTTATGTAAATATTGTTAAAATCCCCAAATCGTTCAAACTGAATAAGGAAAGCAGACTTCTACAAAGTTTAAAACCAACATTTAACAATTCTCTGCATGCATGTAAAATGTATGAATCAGACGGTGTGTGTATACAGTGCGTTAGCTCCCCAATCGATATATTGGTGAAGTATATGTGTTGAAACTAATATATATGTATATTTTTAAATTTACATATATATATAGTAGTTATTATTTAAAATAACCAAATCGATCTGGTTTGTAAAACTCGACCAAACCAAGTAATTGCCTGAGCTTGATAACTTTTATGCTGAATTAATTTACGATTTAGTAGCACTATAGTCTATATCTGCTGTACCTTCACCTGTACTGTAGCCATATAATCTGGACAATAACTAACTTTCGTCTAATAATAAAGTCCTGCACATAAGAATCGTATTTGAGGTAAGATATTGTAATGTTATTAGATTTAAAAAAAAGTAATATTACTCACTGATCTGAAAAAGACATTGAGAAAGTCACTCATGCACTTGTACTCGATGATTCTATTTCTTGGCCATGGATCTATGTATTTGTATAGGATCGTAAAAAGGCAGGCTAAACAAATACTAGCTTTACAAACTTAATGATTTGGTGGATCGAAGGAAGATAGATACCACCCTTTTTGGACGTTTACTCGATCCTATATTTGTTGGACTCCGCGTAGTTGTAAATCAAAAAAATTGATTTGTTAGGTCCAACCAGATACAACTGTAAAAAGACAGAGGACCCATTTTATCAATATTGAAAACGGAATGTAAAGATCTGAACCATTCATAACGGATTACATAACCGGTTTTTATAGAGGGTTTCATGCAGAATCGATCCTTTTCTAGGGTTTAGAAACATTTTCGAATAAGTATTTGAAGTTGACAAACGCCTATAGTACCAAACGTCTGTTACATATATACGTATGTACTTTACACTAATGGACGACATGCATGGACTACACGTACTACTCTTAACAATACCAACTCTTAACAATAGCAACATTGCTGCATGACTAAAGCAAAATATACTGTAGTAGCTTATAAATTCTGCCGTTTATCACAGTTGTCAGTAAAACGCCTTATTAGTGTTTCTTATGTTTGTTTTAGGCTTGAAGAGAATTACGTGATGTGCGAGGGAGTCTGTTTACCGAGGTGCATCCTGTACGCTCATTATCTTGATTTCTGTCGTCTACACAAAATAGAGGCCGCTTGTGCAGCAACATTTGGCAAGGTTACAAGACAGTTTTTATATAATTATGTTTATTACGCATCACGTTTCACTGTTCTTGATTTTCAACAAATAAATCTCCAACACAAAAAGTGGTGCCTGAGGATTTAGACACAGTTTGACAATATTTTGGTTTAAAAGGTTTTGAACGTAGTTTTTAAAATGTTACTGCTCATGAACCCACGTTTTGACACTTCAATCTATAGTGTCCTCAGCAAGGATGACTGTATTTATTTCAGTTTTGATTCTGCATGGAAGATGAAAGGACGACTCATTTCCGTACGCATTCTTTCCCATGCGCTAACCACTTATCGGCTATACAACATATATTTTAATATGATTGTAGATCAGATGTTTGAAGTGTTTCAAACTTTTTAGATCCACATTTTCTTTTTGAGTAATCTCAACAAATTGTAAAGAACGACTTGAAGATTGGTCCATGCACTTCCCTCCAACTCCAGGGACCCTAAACATTGTTCTCTTTTCAGAGGAGCTGCTTCTTGCAAGTCGTCCACCTTTTTCTTACGCCTTCTCTGCACCACGTTTAATGGCTTTCTTCATAATTCCGGAACTCGAAACATCGGAAGAAACTACAGCTTCCACTATAAACGCTAGATAATTATTTTATCCTAAGCATGTATATTGCCTGACTGGTACATAGCCTTTTTTACTTTTGCAAAGTCAAAAAAATTTAAGGGCCCAAAGGGGTTGGGCGTTTGTCCGGTAAGCCCGACTGGCCAGTCCGCCCCTGGGAAGATGGGAGACACTAGATCGGAGCGTGAAAACGTTTGGTCGTGAGAAGTGCTATAGTAACTTTTTAATTAAGCTACGTTTAAAACTTTTTAAGCCAGATTTTGTTTGATTCTTAGTAGCATATTCTCTGCAATTAATTTAGGCCGAAAAATTTCTGAACGAAATAAAAAGACAAACCGGCTCAACCTGACATATCTATACTAAAAATGTAAAAATGTAAACAGTTTATGCTAATTGCGTAATGTTAATCATTTTTTTTAAATTGTAGACAATAAGGCAGAAATTTCCTCAGCTGACGACACGAAGACTGGGCACTCGAGGACACTCAAAGTTAGTTTAAAGCCAAAATATTACATCATTCAATGTATCTAATGTAGCTAAATACATGTATACAGCCATGACGACTTGTGATTTGTTGCGATTTGTTGTGATTTGTACTGTTGCGATTTGATTTGTTGTGATTTGTTGTGATTTTTTTTAATTTGTTTTGATTTGTTGTGATTTGTTGTGATTTGCTGCTGTGATTTGTTGCGATTTGTTGTGATTTGTTGCGATTTGTTGCGATTTGTCGCGATTTGATTTGTTGTGATTTGTTGTGCGGAGTTAACAGTTTTTATACGTCGTAGTACACTACATACACATTACTGTACTATTTATACGGTACATCAATGTATTATTATCCATCGATGTATTATTATACACCAACTAATTAATGTTGGCTTGAAGATCGCTAATGTATATTCCATATATCTGTGATTTGTTAGATACCATTATTATGGCATTGGAATCAAAGAAACTTCAACTTATTATCACTCTGTCTATTCTGGGAAAGGATTAACAAGGTTAGCATGTTGTTCTATCTTGTTCGTTCGTTTGCTCTTAGAATAAATTTAAATCTTAATAGAACAAAATGTACCACAAAAATGAGAAACAATTTTTGAATTAGAAAGTTAGAAGAAAACATTGACAAATTTGGTTTTGCATTGACGCTAAATGGCAAGATTATTCGTTTTGTGATTTTTTTATTAACATGATTTTTTGCTCTTCCCCACGGCAGGTTTTCAGCTGGAACTAAGCTAAAGAACAAGGTACTTATTTAACCAGAGGTGAAACTTAAAATAAAATATACTGCGAAGAAATTGAAAACTAACTGCTGACAAGAAGACAAAAAAGTAAATTTTTAACTTATAAAAAAATTAATATTCAAATCGTTTTTCTTAGGGTACATTTCTTAGAAAGTATTCTCCGAGTTCTCGAACTGGTACTTTGCTACCAGACTTCCCTAATCCTAAAATTTTGCAGCTACCAGAAATTGCTCCGGTGCAAAAAGTGAGTTTGGTTTAGTTCTTGTTAATCTAAAAAATAGCATTTCTTTGTGGAATAGTGACAAAAACTTATAATTTTAGGGTTTGTGTATATTTTTTTTAAAGGTAAATACATTGATTATCATGTACAAAACTCATTGTCAGTGCATCCTTGACACCGCCATTAACTCGAATTTCTCTGAGGTAAAACAACAACAGCAACAACAACAACGTCAACAACAACGTCAAACCAACAATATAACAACAACAACAACAACAACAACAACAACAACAACAACAACAACAACAACAACAACAACAACAACAACAACAAAAACAACAACAGACAAAGCAGCAAAAACTGTATTATATAATATAAATATCATTTTTTTATCTAGATCAACAGTTTCCTGCTTCATTTTTGGCAAGGAATGCCGAATCATCTTATGCCCATTCTACAAGTGGAAGTCGTGGCAAACTTAATCTGTTTATGTGATTCGATCCTGTATAAGGTAATAATGTGTTATTCACTATAGTGCGGACTATAGTTGTTAAATATTATAAATAATGCAATAAACCATTATAGGATCTCTTTGCTTAGGACAATATCAAGGTAGCATAAAGATGTATCTCAGACCTAAATTGTAAATTTTGAGGTTGTTTAACGCAAAAGATGTACAATACTTATACAGAAAACCACAATACATGAACTAAATTTCATTGTTCTTGATGTTTTATTTCTCCTTCTAAATTTATCATTTTTTACCATGAATTTGGCACAGGTTCTTATCGATGTCCTTGTACCATGCACTATGCAGGATATGCCAGAGAGGTAAGTTGCAGCGCAGTTTGTAATTGAAGTAAAAGGGTTGGACGATAAGACAAAGTAATGGACACGATTGATAGTTCTATTAAATCTATAAAAATTAGTCTCTAAACATATCGTTTACTAAATTTCGTCGTTATCAAGTCTTCCTTCCCTTGTGGAAATATGATCATCATGAAGTAAACGGTGCCTCTTTTATACTACTTTGTTGGCAGCATTTTTTTTGCTTTCTTTTATAAGGCAAATCATGAAACTTCTAATCTTTTTCTTTTCCCCCCCAAGATTCTTTAGTTTTTCTCTTTTCGTCTGTCATCAGGTCTCCATGTTAGTTCAGATCTTGCTCGTCGGTATTCTTCCCTTTTTCGTCCTCTTCTCTCCATTTTTACTTTTTCACAAGCAATAAATATTTAAGTTTATTAAATTAAATGTGTATATTTTCTATTTTCATTCTACGTAGTCTTCTGTCAGATGTAAGATATTTTGCTCGGCAGATTGAAAAATGGGTTGAAATTGCAGTAAAAGGATTTCCGGACTATTTAGTTTGTTGCAAACTTCAAGGTGATTACAATTTTTTTAAATTGTACTATTTTATAAAACAAATATCATTTGATTAATTAGATATTTTTAAATTTTGTTTAGTCGCTCGTCAGTTTGCTCTGTCTGTGAAAAGACAAACGTCATTTCTACATTTAGCTCAGGTAAAAAGACTTCAAAAAAGATACGTTTTGATTTTTATCTGGATGTAAAGTAAAGTCTGAAACTAATTATTATTTGTATTGTTGCCCTTTTAGACAGCTAAACCTGTTATTCAAACAAAAGAGACTGCAGAACAAATGGCTAATGATTTAGAGAAAGTGGATTTGAGTTGTCTTGGGGCCGAAGCAATGTTTACGTCGTTTGATGAAGCAAACAAGAATAATGACATCGATAAAGAAGGTTAGAAAAATGCTTACTGCTGTTGGCATTGTATTATCTAAATTACATGGTGTTACAATGCAAATAAGAAAAACTAAAGAAAACCCCTCAAAGCACAAAGAAAAACTAAAAACCCCCAAGATGGCTTAAGTTTTGTGTCATAAGTTGCAAGAGGCAGCGTCCTAGCATTACGAGTTCTGTTGCTAACAGCACTGTTGTTTATATAGTTTTAGACATGTTGAGAACGCTACTCGAAAAGCCAGCGCCAGTTGAAGATTACGTGGAATGGATGGATGTGATTGTTGAAAGACGTGTGATGAAGGTAATAAAAGTATCAAGTTACCGTTATAACTTACTCTAAAGTTTAAAGTGCAATTAAACAGTTCAGGTTTTTTCTCTATAAAAAGATATATTGCAACAAAATAATAAATCACTTATGTAGTATAGACCCAAGATCGGCTTTGCTATCTATCTAAATTAAAACACTGCCTACGCAGCACTCTACTTACAATATGTATAGTAGTACGACGACAACCTCGGTTTACGCCCATGTTTACGGCTGTCCAAAATTAACTACGAAAAGTTTAGAATGGTGATATAGAGTTGGATTGTCCTAATCTGTACAATGAATATTTTTAAATATTTTCTCTCTTTAATTTCAATTTTAAAGTCTGGTTTGGAGTCCAAGAATAACTTTAAAACGAGAGCTCAGGACTTTCTTCTTCAATGGTCGTTTACTGGTGGGAGACTTATGCACAATCTGACTTTGAATAACTGTACAAGTTTTGGTAAGTCTCAAAAAGATGCGAAAAGAGATAATTTATAAATTAATTACATTACATAATGCCAAAAGTAAATAATAAACGTGGTGTTACCACAAATTTGCGCTTCTATAACAAAAGTTTTATTTTTTTTTTAAATTTCGTCTCTGGCTTTCCAGGTTCATTTCACCTTTTAAGAATGCTCATGGACGAATACATGTTGCTTGCTATTGAAACACGGTTAAACAACGACTTTGAAGAGAAAATACAACAGAATCTAGACAGCAACTTAAAAGAAGGTATGTTTAAAGTTTTTTTAAAGTTTGTTTTTAGTTGAGAATTATTGTTACCGTATAATTCTGGTCATATTGTTGTTGTCATTGTTTGTCATTCCTTTAGTTCCAAAATCGACAAATCGTTACGTTGTTGTCGTACGTGTAGTCGTCGTCGTTCTTGCTTTCTTTTTCGTTGTCGTTGTCGTTGTCGTTGTCGTTAACGTCGTCGTCGTCGTCGTTGTCGTTGTCGTGTCGTCGTCGTTTTCGTTGTCGTTGTGTTGTCCTTGTCATCGTTTTTGTTGTTGTTGTTGTTGTTGTTGTTGTTGTTGTTGTTGTTGTTGTTGTTGTTGTTGTTGTTGTTGTTGTTGTTGTTGTTGTTGTTGTTGTTGTTGTTGTTGTTGTTGTTGTTGTTGTTGTTGTTGTTGTTGTTGTTGTTGTTGTTGTTGTTGTTGTTGTTGTTGTTGTTGTTGTTGTTGTTGCTGTTGTTTTTGATAATTAACTAATGTCGCTGATGTCGTTGTCGTCGTTACATAACTAGAACAGCTTTCAATCCCTGTCAAATAATAAGCAAGTAACCCAGTAATATTTTATAATTTTATAGATGGTAGTAATTTGGACAGATCGTCTATTCGGATGAGGTCTTTTATCACCAAGACAAAATTCACCGTGCCTTCGAACAAAACACCTTTGAGGATGGACACCATTAAGAGCGTCAAAGAAGAAAATTCAAAAAGCAACCCCAAGTCAGCAATCCACAAGAGAAAACGAATCAATCAGCGAAGACCATCTTCTCTTCCTTGGTCGTTAGACAATCACCCAAGTCGTCGAAGGAAACTAAAAACGAAAAACGGAAAGCCGTTTGAAAATCATTCTCCAGGAACAACGGCGTTGACTCCGCCACTTTCTCCGTTGTACAACCTGCAAAACTGCTCTTCAACTGCTGGCTTTGCGTTGTACTATTCCGACGTGCCTCCCGAGAATAGTATAGACTATCAGGCATTCGAAGGACAGACGGTGTCGTCAAGTGGACCACCGTCCTCTGAAGCAATCGATGACTTGGTCAGCGAACACTTTAGAAACTGTGGTGTGAATCCCTCGTGTAACGAGCCTGCGGAGTATAGCGATATGTTTCATAGCAATAAACTAGAACATGTTAGCCGGAGTGAGTTGGATAACAGATTTGCTATGAACCAACAGGTAAGATTTATAGTTCAGTCCAGTCCATGCAGTCCAGTCCAGTCCAATCCAATCCAATCCAGTCCAATCCAGTCCCGTCCAATCCAGTCCAGTCCAGTCCAGTCCAGTCCAGTCCAGTCCAGCCCAGTCCAGCCCAGTCAAATCTAGTACGTTGTAGTTACGTTTTCTTTGTTTTAATATTTACACAGTCATCCTATCCTATAAACAACTATTCCTACCACGATCAAATATCCGAGAAACAACCAACACACGACGCCTCTTACCACGACGGCCCGCAACAGGTTCAGTATCAATGCAATAGAGGACGACCGTTTATAAACTTCCAACCTCACTCCTCAATGATCTTCTACCCCGATGGCAACGTGTCCGACAGTGTTACAGACAGTTACACTACCCTCTTTCAAAACCATGATGAAGGTATCGATGATGCTGTGGAAAGATTATTTGATGGATCTTGTGAGCTAGGAAGAGTTGATGACGAGTGCGATGCACATTCTCTTCCATCTATCAACTCACTTCTCAATTCATCTACTCAAATGTATTAGGGAAATGTTAAAGTGCTTTGCTATTATTATTTACGTTTTTTCTTATATTTGTAAAGATGAGCCTAGCATATAAATTTGTTATTGCTACTTGGAAGATATATCTTTAGCCTAGTTGTTATACAACCATGGTGAAATTATATAAATTTAAAATGAGTTATCAGTTTAAAATTATATATCAGTTATCAGTTGTTTTTCTTTTCAGTTTTATCAAGGTTATTGGCAATGATGTTAGATATTTTTAAAACAAAATTCAAACCGCACATTTGATTTAAATTTTTCGTAATTTTCATTTTACAAAACAACAACTAGAATCAAAAAGATACTTTTTTCGATAAATTTTCAAAACTGAAGTCACTACAAAAACGCAGGCTCGCTCACCTCGTCGAAAAGACTATTTTAATTAAGTACATTAGGTATTTCTAGAAATGATTCAATAAAAATGAATATGTAAAATAGGTCAATCAATCTCATGCTCAAAGATATATACAGTAATTTGAAACTAAAGTCAGGTTGATTGAAATTTTTAATCTTGTAAATCCAATTTTGTATTCTATTAGTAGCTATTTCTTTTAACATAAATAATACAAAAGTGTTTTATAAGTCTAGTTCTTGGAAATAGGAGAAATATTTCAGTTTTACAGAGTTTGTAGACCAAACTAGTTTAGAGTATAATTATACGTAGTTCCATTATACGACGGTAGAAACATTGTATTCTCGGGAAGCTTGTATTAAACACTCTTAGTGTTTCCACCAACGTCAAATTTTGAAACAAAATTCAGTTTTTCAAAAGTTAGATTTTTGATCCAAAAATGTGCTCTTCGCACGTTCAATTCTTAATAGCGAATTGGTATCAATTATATTACCATATATATATATGTTGCTTTGTTTGATAGCAAATTAATATCAATTATAATTTATCTTGCTTCTTGCCGTTAAGTACGTTAGTAAATTGGCATATCTGCTGCATTAATACTAAATAATAAATTATTACTTTACAATCGTGTACAGAGCAATTAAAAATTAACAATAATTCAGCTTCAGGCGTTATATTGCTTTTGTATTTGTAGATATACGGTATGTGTTATGAAATATTATTAACACAATAGTATACTAGAAAATGTAAGTAATTAAGATTTGTTAAATACTATGTAGAAAATAGTATGCATCTGGGAATAAAATGATTACAATAACGTGGATCAAAAGAACTAGCTAATCATAAATTTTCTAGAATTTGCACAATTTATAAAACTAAAAGTCGTTTTACAGTGCAGGTTTGGTCTTTGTTTTCTATTTCATAAGCTCTAGTGGTGTTAGAAAGTTTTACTGAAAAGATTTTCATTTGCAGTGTTTGTTTACCCACATAAATTATTTTAATTGTAATTTCATAAGAAAGATTTTATACTGAAACAATTTCTAAAAAGTGTTATACTGTAGGTTATTTAAGTGAACAGTTTTTTAAGATAAACAAGAGAGGAACGAAATGAACTGGCAATTACTGACTGCGGAGAAAGGTGGTTTTTCTGGCGTGTTTATTAGTATCGAGCCACCAAAAAATCACAAAATTGCAAGTAGCTTGTCGGTTCTATTAAATGTTTTATTGAAAATGTCTCTAAAACATACCAACGTGGCAAGTTAGTTTCACGTTATTCAGTGAACTGAATCTGTTGTATTTAACTAAACGGTTGTGTTTAAACGAGCATCTATATTTTAACGGGTTTAGGAAACTAGGGTATAACCGGCCGATTCAGTACAAATGACAATGTTTTTGCATGACACCGCTTAACTAATTTGCTCTCTCACCAAACCAAAACTGATGTTTTCTTTCAGTGTGTTATGTTATGAAGTGTCGAGTGTCATAGAACTACTTATTCCGTTATTCAGAAAGCTAAGCTCATGGGAAAATTGTTGACAAGTCGGTTAGTTTTGTCTGTTTTTCTCTTTTAATAACTCAACGGGATGCTTCTACGATATACATAATATAATTTATGTTAATGTCACGGATTCCGTTGAAATAAGGACATAAACTATATGTTCAACTTTCCCAACTAATTCTAGTAATAAATGTATACGCAATTTCTGCCAAAAATGTCATTCATAGCTTCAAAGCTTCATGATTTGCGTCGTCTGTCTGGCCCAAATTCTACGAAATAAATTAAGAATTCCGCGCGACATGTAAAGTTCCTGGGTACGAGGCGCATGCTCATAGACCAGTAGAAGAAGAAAGCCGCCATCTTGGAAATATCAGAAAGGAAAAAAAGATTGTATATTTGGTAAAAATTGTGTAAAATTAATGCTGATTTAAAGTGTGTGAATGTTATTTGCTTTGAAATAATGTCTGCTTCATCGAAATTTCCTATCCAGTCGACGGCTGGGGCCGTTCCTGTGAAAAATGATAAAGGTATTTGTTGTGTTAAAATCATGTGCTCTAGTCTATTTTGCTCTAGTGCTCTACTGCTCTTAGATTTTAAGACAGTTTTTTAATAATGTGTCTGTGTGGTATTTTATTTTACAGGCGAATTGTCTATGCAGAAAGTCAAAGTTACAAGATATGTGGCTGGAAAACGGTGTGTGTTGAAGAACTGTAAATCAAAGAAATAATAAATATATGATAAACTATAAATATGAATAAAATAAGATACACACACACACACACACACACACACATATATATATATATATATATATATATATATATATATATATATATATATATATATATGTGATATATATATATATATATATATATGTGATATATATATATAAATATAATATAATAATGTATAATATATTATATTAAGAGATTATTAACCGAGAACGAGGTCTGTATGGGAAAATATCAGACCGATGTCTTGACAGTACGGACCGAGCCCCAGGTGAGGTTCGTACAAAAAAGACAGAGGTCTGATATTTTCCTGTACAGACCTCGTTCTCGGAGTAAACGAGGTTAATAAAGCATTTATTATATGGCTATATATTTTAAGTTTTTCGATAATTATTGTATCAAACTTAGTGTGAAAACCTTAGAAATTCACGTGCGCAAAATCAGCATCTGGGACAGTGGTCCGGATACGGAAAAAGTTGGACCGTGGTCCGGATATGCATTTTTACAGACTGTGCATTGACCAATCAGAACTCAGGATATTACAAAGCCATATAATAATATATAATATATTATATAGTATAATATTATATAGTATACTGTATAATAACATTATGTAAAGTTAATGCAAAGTAACATATTATGTAGTATAGTATTTTGACTGTGTATTAATACGTATATATATATATATATATATATGAAATGGGTCATGGTTTGGCATGCTCCATTGAGTTATGGATGCACATGGGAAGTTGGGAGAGCATGCAAAAAGTGTAAGAGTTCGTCGAGGTGATAGCCGAGAAAATAAGCACAAAAATGGGTTCCTTATAACCATGGTTAATGAATTGGGCAGATTTTTAATTTTTGGTAGATATTAAATAAGATCAACTGAGATCAAGTTTTACTTTACAAAATTCATCCTAACCACCAAAAATGGGTACCTAATAATCATGGTCAATGAATTGGGCAGATTTTGAAGAATTATTTCATTCTTATGGATATTGTTATATATATATATATATATTATTTAATTCTTAATGGATATTGAATAACATCAACTGAAATGAGGTTTTGCTTTACAAAATTCATCTTAGTTCAATGCACTTGCTCTTTATCAGCTCATGGTAAAATAACCACTAAAACTGGGTGATAACCATGGATAATGAATTGGGTAGATTTTTAAATATTATTTAATTCTTGGTGCCTGGTGGATATTGAATAACATCAACAGAAATGAGATTTTGCTTTACAATTTAATTCATCTTACATGTAGTTGCTCCATATCAGCTCATGGTAAAATAACCACCCAAAATGGGTCCCAATAACCATCAGTAATAAATTGGGCAGATTTTGAAAAACTATTTTAATCATTTTTCAAAATCTGCCCAATTTATTACCCATTTGAGCACCAAACCAAAATTTCCAAGGCATTCTGAGTTTGATTGTTTTCCTTTTTTCAATAAAATCTGAAATCCTGTGGCCTCGAAGCACAGGAGAGATCAACTACAACTCTACTCATATGAGTCCAAGCCCGCGACAACGGGGTCATTCCTGAGCGGTCACCCATCCAAGTACTAACCCCGTCTAACTGGGCTTAACTTTTGGGTGAGAGGCAGTGTGCTAACAGTACACGCCACCCGTGCTTCATGTTCGATATATGTCTTTTTTAAAAAGTCTGCTGGGCAATAATATTTATCACCCAATTACGTTTTCCACCTGGTACCTCCATCACTGAAATCTTGACAAAAAGATATATAATTGTTATAGAGTATACTAGTACCATTGATAATACAATTGTACATGTGTTTATTTGATTCAAAAAAATTTTGGAAAAAAATAAAATTATCAAGTCCTGTGTAGCCAATATGTTGCTAGAAAGAAATCTGGTTTTCATTGTGTAGACCTGGCTATGCACCATCTTCAAGTGATGAAGAGTTAGAGGAAGAAGATGAATTTGTGCAAGAACAGAAAGAGCCTGTGGATATTTTAATGGACAGACACTTAAAAGAGGTTTGGTGATGACTTATCAATTCTCACTCTAATGTAATAGAAGTCTTTAAATAAATTTTTTGTTGAATTTCGAAAACTTGATCTTCCAGAATGCTATTTTGTGGCATTCTGGGGAAGGATTTTTCATAATAAAAAAGGAGAAAACTAAAGCTATGGCAAATTTAGGTGTGGTTTGACAAAAATGTTCGGTGAATTTTGCTATTTGCTGGCTGAAACTGAAAGCCGTGCTTTTATGTACTTTTTCTCTCTTAGTGTTAATTAACTGTGTATATTTATTTTATTTTAACACCCTGAGGCACCTAGTTCCCTTAAATCACAGTTGTACATAAAACATTTTAAAAGATCATAAACACATTATTTATTTATTTATTTATTTATTTATTTATTTATTAACTTTACAACCATACAAGTGTGCGAAAGAATTAATACAACAAGTATATATGTAAACTAAAGTTAAAGTACTAAAAAGGCTGTCCTTTAACTTTAATGTATATATTTGTAGGAATATGATAAAGCAGAAGAAACTGATAGACGTTTGAAACGATTACATGGCAGGGAAAGGGGTGAAGCGTAAGTGCTATACAAACATACCATTACTATGCAGAATGCATGATTTATACAGTGTGTACAGTAGTCATGTATACATGTACTTGTCATTTCTACAGGACAGAAATCACAAGACATCGTCATTTAGAAGAGCCTGAAGTGCTTGCTACTGGTGAAGATGAACATTCTGGTGATGAGGTGCAGTACACTATTTCTGTGCAATTTTGAGAATTTAAGAATTTAAGTTTTTTAAAGAACTGTATATTTTCATCTAGGAACATGCACAGATCCGTAGGCAGCAAGCAACATACATGGAAGAAAGCAGGTAGACTTATTTATATTTGAGAATGTAAAATGATAGACTGCTATGTAGGCAGTGGTTTAGATTAGAGCAAAGTGAGGAAGATGGTTTAGCTGCCAAGATTAGTTTTGATAAAGAAATACTGACATTTTGAACGGAGCTCTTCATCACAGTAAAATGTGACAAAATTATCGGCTCCACTTGAAACATCAGTATTTTGTTATCAAAACTATTCTCGGCAGTTTACATCCTTTTTTTTACTTTGCTCAGAGTTATTTCTAAATTGTTTGGTTTAATTGTTATATAGTGTAAAATTTAAAAAAAAACCCACAATGATTCAAAAATATTAAATTTAATATGTACATGTATACTTTTAGCGGTGAAGAAGAAGAGATGAATGATGAGGTAAAATATTTCTTTAAAAATTTCTTAAAATAATGTGTGAAGAACAAAAGTTGGTCCTAACTCACTCAATTTAAAAATACTGATTTCCATGTACTATGAATCTGATTTTGACTAATGGTTTCTTCTTTTTATTTCGACAGGATTTTGACAAACGAAGGTCACTTCTGAGGCAAAGAATGGAAAAGAAGGAAGCTGAAACGGTATAATTAAGTTGTCAAAAAATTCTTACGTGGATTTTTCTTGCTTTTACCAATTTATTTGTGTTGTTGTGCTTACTGCTATGTTAGTCCATCTTGTTTTTAGGATCTTTTAGATCTTGAAGAAGAACCGAAATCTGACCAAGACGAAGAGGAGGAGGAGGAGGTATTTATTGATGTGTTTGTTTGTTTGTTTGTTTGTTTGTTTGTTTGTTTGTTTGTTTGTTTGTTTGCTTGTTTGTTTGTTTGTTTGTTTGTTTGCTTGCTTGTGTGTTTGTTTTCTTGTGTGTGTGTTTGTTTGTTTGTTTGTTTGTTTGTTTGGTTGGTTGGTTGGTTGGTTGGTTGCGTGCGTGCGTGCGTGCGTGCGTGCGTGCGTGCGTGCGTGCGTGCTTGCTTGCTTGCTTGCTTGCTTGCTTGCTTGCTTGCTTGCTTGCTTGCTTGCTTGCTTGCTTGCTTGCTTGCTTGCTTGCTTGCTTGCTTGCTTGCTTGTTTGCTTGCTTGTTTACTTGTTTGCTCTTCTGTTTTCATTTCAATTATTTGTTGTTTTTTTGGTAGTCTTCAGAGTATGAAGAATATTCCGATTCCGAAGAGGAGTTTGGTGCCAGACTTAAACCAGTCTTTGTTCGAAAGTGAGTTTTTCGTGAACACTTTGAGAAAGAGCACGCTATTTCATCCGAGAGTTAAAGTCAGTGACTGAATAAATACGTCCTAATAAAGTATACTGCATGTAAAAAAGTAGAGTGCTGCGTAGGCAGCTATTTAAATATGACGAATCGAAAAGGTGGTGCTGAGACTTTTTAGAACGAAATATTGACGTTTTGAGTTGAACCTTTCATCAGAGTAAAATGTCACACACATTTTGCTCTGATGTACAATAGGCAAGAGCCCCGCACAGACAAATTTTATTTGTTCGTGTGTACGACACAAATTGACAAGTTTTACCTTGACAAGGAGCCTTGTTGAAAAGCTGGTCATGCCAGCTTTTGAACAAGGAAATTTGTTCGTGTGTATAGTCGTCAAGGAAAACTTGGCAAGATCATCCCTAAGCTTATTACGCGATCATTGCCGTCAATGAAAACTTGTCCAACCGTACACACGAGCAATTGTAACTTGTCAAGGAAAATTGTTGGGGAAAAACGTGTTCATCGTGCACACGAGCAAGGAAAGCTACCAAGGAACTTGTCAAGAAAAACTTGGTCATCTGTGCGGGGCTTAAGGATGGCCGGAGGCCGTCGAAACGTCAGTCATAGCGAAGGCCTTCGCTCGAAACGTTAAACCTTACTATATTTCGATAGTCAATACTATGGGCTGGTACTCTCGGCTAATCACAAAATGATAAAGGCCAGGCAACCACTAAAGTCTTCTGCTTTCCTATTGGCCAAAACTTTCGCGCGCTTTATGCATTCGTTGGCGTTTCAGTGGAATTTATAGCTTTAGATTTCAATTAATGGTTACCTGGACTTTTGTTTATTAATTGGGCTACCATATAAATACGTCGGTTTTGTTTCGTGCGCTAGAACCGACAGAGTGACGGTTCAGGAGAGAGAGAAAATGGTTATAGACGAAGAAAAAGAAGAGGAAAAGAGAAAAAAGTTGCTGGAAGAACGACGAAGGACTTCAAGGAAGGTATGTCAAATTTTTTTTCTTGAATGTCATCTTGCAAGTTATTATTTCAAATATTGTATAGGATGTTATTTCAAGTATAAAGCAGATATAAGAGCAGAGTTGTGAATGAAAAAGTCAGTATTTTACTGTACATCTCAAACGCATTAATAATTAATGAAGAAAACACAAAGGAAATCAGTACCGTGTCGGTGGTTTGGATATCGGAGGAAGAAATAACATAAATTAAGCAAACTTTCATCTTGATTTTCTCTTAAAATACTGATTTGTTTGAGATGCTATATCTTCGCCTCGGTTTTCAACAAACGTCTCGGTGTTTGGATATCCTGATGAAACACTCCTCCTCGTGTATGATATATTACTTATACTTTGCAATTATCATTTTGTTTTGTAGTTGGTGGAAGATCTTATTCACAAAGAGTTACAAGTAGAGCAAGGCGGTAGGCGTTGACAAAAAATACTACAAAAAATAGACATGTATACGTATTGATTACTTCATCTTCAAGTCTTCAGTTGGAATGTATTACACTGTAGACACTTTATATGAAGTGAAAAACCCGTTGACATTTTTTGTTGTTTTTGTAAATAGAGGAACATGATAGGAGCATTCACCAAAAATTTCTCAGATTTTTAAAAATTACTTATATAGTATACTGTATTTCTTTGTAACCAGATTGCTTATAATCTATGGACTCTCTTTTTTTTATATTTGTAGTTGAAAAAGAGGAACAAGTCATAATTACTGATGATGAGAATGATGAAGAGGAGGTGAACAAATTATGTTTCTAGTTTTTCAAGTCTTGTCCATTAGATTTTTGTTAACACAAGTTCGAGACCTATCAGTATATTTTTCTCCGAATTACGCTTTCGTCGGTAAAGACACGAGATAATTTTGCTTTACGAACTAACACAACTTCGAAGTTACAATTCCCACACTGAATCAGGTTTACAATAACAACTTGTCAACTCCATCCATCAATCTGTCATAATCGTCATACAGTAGTACACACTTTTAGAAGTGACCCTATGTATCATCCATATATCTTTTGTCTTGTTTTTGACTCATATTTTGGGCTCTCAAGATTTTTTTCATTTCAACACATATTTTTTCAACTTTCAAGACATTTTTTTGGAGCCCCCCCCCCCCCCCCCCCCTAAACATTATTTTGGCCTAAATCCGGCACTGCTATGGATAATAGACTGAAGTTATTGTAATCAAAGTAGTGTGCTAGTGTGGAAACACAAATCGAAATATAGTGAGGTTGGATCGCGCTGACGAAGGGCCTTCGCTCGAAACGTTGGACTTCTACGTTCCATGTTTCGGTAGTATATCCAACCTATCTATATTTCGATTTGAAGTGATAGATCAGACACGAGCTTGAGTGTTTTATCAGGGGTTCCATACACGAGAAAACAAATGAAAATCGAGGGCGTAGCCCCGAGGTTTTTATTGTTTTCGAGTGTTTGGAGTCCCCTGATGAAACACGATAAACGAGTGTTTGATCTTGCTTCTCAAACGCAGATTAAGAGACGTGATCCAGTTCACTAGGAAGTTTCCTACAGGTTTCCATTGGGTGTCAAAACTCATGCATGTGATGTGGTATACGTTCATGGATTGGCTACGATAATTCATGAATTATTAATGAGTTTGAGAAGTTATTGTATACATACCTTTTTACATATTTAAATTTGCAGTACGAGGCATGGAAAGTGCGAGAGCTGAAGAGAATCAAACGAGATAGAGAGGAAAGAGAAGTGTAAGTCACATTTCGCCTGTGCACAAGGCAGCCATTTTGTCGTGGGTTTTATCCCTGACTTTCAGTGTACCAAGTTCGACAAACTAATGATTAGTTTACTTTGTTAGCATGGAGAGAGAAAGAATCGAAGCTGAAAGACTTCACAACATGACGGAAGAAGAGCGAATGATTGAACTAAAGAATAATCCAAAAGTTGTCGCCAACAAAATGCCGAAAGGGAAATACAAGTTCTTACAAAAATACTATCACCGCGGTGTTTTCTTTCTGGTAGGAAAAGAAACTGCAATTTATTCATTCCTTCTTTGAAGTTGTTTTTTGGTGTTGTTGTTTGTTTGTTTGTTTGTTTGTTTGTTTTTTGTTTGTTTGTTTGTTTGTTTGTTTGTTTGTTTGTTTGTTTGTTTGTTTGTTTGTTTGTTTGTTTGTTTGTCTGTTTGTTTGTTTGTCTGTCTGTCTTCTGTCTCACTGTCTGTTGCTCGTCTCTTAGTTTGCTTGACTGTTTGCTTGTCGGTCGGTCTGTCTGTCTGTCTGTCTGTCTGTCTGTCTGTCTGTTGCTTGTCTCTTAGTCTGTCTGTTTGTCTGTCTGTCTGTCCGTCCGTCCGTCCGTCCGCCCGTAACTGCTACATGTAACTATACTGTTGTTCGTTGCTGTAGTTCGTTATTTTAACAACATGGTTTCTGTGTGTTTGCTCAGGACGAAGAAGATCAAGTATACAGACGAGACTTTACTAATCCAACCTTGGAGGACCACTTTGACAAATCAGTATTACCTAAAGTTATGCAGGTAGACGCACTGACTTATTTATAACTGGACCTGTCCATTATATGCTTGTTAACTGAATATATGTCTTTGGTAATTGTTCTAGGTTAAAAACTTTGGCAGATCTGGTCGCACAAAGTATACACATTTGGTAGACCAAGATACTACTTCGGTAATGTATAATTTGCTTCATATGCGTGTTTTAATGTGGCTAAATGTAATTTAGGCAAGGTAAAAAAGGATACAATGCTAGTCAGCGGTCACTCATGATAATATGTGGGGATTGGTCTGAGTTTGACTTGCGCTCATCAAAGTCTTGTCAGCGTGGTCTGAGCTTGACTGGTTTTGCGCGCGCTATCTATTTATTAGATATTTGGTCAGTGGTCACTCATTTTAATATGTGGGGATTATCTCAGCACTCATCAAAGTCTTGTCAGCGTGGTCTGAGCTTGACTAGTTTTGCGCGCGCTGTTTAGTGACCCACTCCTGATAGAATGCAAGGGTAAGTATATATATTTCCACTGCTTTAACAGTGTGACTGGTGCCTGGAGGTGAGCTGTGGCTGGGTTGCCATGGTTACCTCTGATCAGGGGGTGGCATCCCCCATGTGGCTTGGCACCAATCCTCCAATAACGTCAATTGGCGATCTATTTTTATGTTATGTTATGAAGTTGAGCTGCTGTGGTATGCGGTGGTTGTGTGTTCGGAAGGTAGTGTTGTGGGTGCGGAAAGATCTCTACAATACGGTTTGAATCAGTATGGGTCTGGAATCTGGATAGGTGTGGTGGCTGTGCATGCGAGGTAGATGATATATAGTTGGTATGTTATTAGGTAACTGTAGGAAGAGGTGTGGTATTGTGTCTTATGTATTATATTTGTTATCGTATATTGTCAACGCGACATCATACGATATTTAAATTTTAAATGTTTGAGTTGTCGTTGTTGTTGTTGTTGTTGTTGTTGTTGTTGTTGTTGTTGTTGTTGTTGTTGTTGTGTCGTGTTGTGTCCTAGTGTGTTTCGTTGCTATGAAGATGAGTCACTCACAATCTTCTTTTCTCTTTACAGTTCGAATCTCCTTGGGCTCAAGAAAACACGTTGAATCTCAAGTTTCAGACAACTCATTCCGCCGCAAACAGACAAGTTTTCGACAAACCATCAAAACGGAGAAAATAATGCAAACCTCCCTTTGTTTGCCTTTTTTCAACCATAACCTCCTCCTCCTCATCCCACAGAAATGTGCACGGTCTATTCGATCTATTAGATCTTGTCCGCAGGAAACGCCATTTGGTGATTTTGTTGACGGCAAAGTAACTGTCGAAGACAAGATTGACTTCGTTTATACACTTCGTCAATACGCAGTTCCATTTTTGGAGACATTTCAAGTTGTGAAAGTTTAAATAATGTTATAGAGAGCAAAATGCACGAGACCGACCGCCGAGTTGCTACGCAGGCACAATTTGTTTTGGGTTCATTGATAATTTCCGATATATATATATATATATATATATATATATATATATATATATATATATATATATATATATATATATTCAATCTGCAGACGTACGTTTCGCTGTACCATAGCTCAAGTGCTCAAACCACTGCTAGAGTGGTGGGCTATGCGTAATGCTATTTGTTATTTATATATATATATATATATATATATATATATATATATATATATTGCAAATCATTGAACCAGTGCGGATTTTAACCCATTTATAAGTTGGACTGCTCTGAACATTGTTTTCCACTAATGGTGGAAAATGCAAAGTCCGATGTATAGCTTTGATTAATAAAAATTAATGAAAAGTGCAATTTGTACAACGGGTTCTCGTCACTCCATTTTGACGTCAAATCGTCAAAATCCAATTTCACACCCGTTTCGTTGCATGGTGCCATATATATATACATATCAGTTTTTGCATAATCTTGTAGGTAATTATGTAACTGACCAATCACAAATAGTTATCGAGTCAAGTGGTAAGTATACTCAGGAAAAATAGTTCTCAGACGTGGATCCAGTAAGTGACTCACCTATAGGACATTTGAATATCTGTGACATTTATGGCATTCAGTATTTCTGTCCGCCCTCAGTGTTTATTACACCCGTTTTCAAAATTACGCGAGCAGGCCAGAAATATTGCACTCGACATGTGAATTTTATGGCAACTCAAAATACTTTAGTATAACCTACTTTTGTCATCGTATTCAACATTCCCATGGATTGCACTGTTATATGGTTAAATAATTCGCCATTCAGTCAGCAATAACGTCCTCATTTCATTGTATTCTGACTCAGTTCGTATTGTCCGCCATTTTGGGACAACAAATTGCTATAAAACTCGCATCACGCCATATGCATGTCATCTTCCGGGGTCGCGTAATTTTTAAAACGGGTGTAAAGCCCTAATCAAATGAGAACGCAAGTTGGCAGTCAGAATTTCTGTGGCGGTCGTTCGAACACCCAAATTAACAAAATAAAGGTTTCATGAGTGTTTTAAACAAGTTTTAACTTTGTCACGGTACATGATATTTTTGGGAAACTATTCAGAGCGGCTGGTTGAGATAGCGTGACTGCCAACTTGCGATGACTTGCGTTCTCGTTTGATTAGGGCTTAATACGACTTAAGATATAAAATGTTTTATTTGCGTATTTATGAACTTTTTAATGAGAGCCTCTCTTTTAATAATCCTATACCGCCTCTCGCTTCGGATAGACAAACCTTTGAATCCTTTCCAAACTCATGTTTGCATAAGACTACATACTCGTTGCATTGGCTATTTTGTATGTTTTAATTATTCATTTTATTCATCTCTAGACTATTGCTGCATGTCGTGAATTACCCACATACATGGAACTAATTTTTCGGATCTTTAACCGAGGTATGTACAATATTGAAACTATTTTACGCTTTCCGGAAATTAATGCCCTATTTTAGTCATACAGGGTAATCAACCAGCACGACAGTACGCCATGACGTATATGGAGAGTTATTGAAATCAGCGGTCCAGCCGTGGTCCAGCTTAGTCGTCGTGATAGCGATCGAAAAAAGAACCGCCTCTCGCAAGGGGTGCCCATATTGGGTAGCAAAGTGTTTTGTTAGTAGCATTTCCTGGGGTTTAAAATTTAAACCCCGCAAGAATCATATGTTACACATTCATGTATACTAGGTCTATACTAGTAAGGAAATAAACACTACGTTTATGATTTATTACTAAGCTTACGCGCTGTTGACTCTGGCCTTCTCCAGAACAAATGGAAACGCCCCCCTATACAAGCGAAATCGTCTGGTGTTTGGGGTGTTTACTGTTTATATGGAGGCGAGCCAGTCCGGGTACCCGAGCTAGCTCGCTTTGCTGAGATGATTTTTATTGTGTTTATACATGAGAAGGGCTAGCTCGCCTAGCCGGGCTGGCTTGCTTGTTGTGCTAAAACACGAAGTCTCATGCATTGTTTTAAATATGAACTGTACATGAACAAGCAGAACTTGTGAATTATTAATGTGTCGAAAAAAGCTGATAAAAACAAATTTTGTAGCGTGTACGAAGCTTTTCATGCCAGCCCGAGTATAGGCGAGCCAGCCTGGTTATTAATCGTGTTTACATGGGAAAAACCAGCCCAGGTAACCGAGATCTCGGTCTGACAAAGCGAGATCTCGGCTAGGCGGGCTGACTCGGCTCTCACATAAACACAAGATGAAAATTAACGAGATATATAGTGCAAGCACGATCTCGGCAAAGCGGCTAGCCCGTCTTAGAGTGAAACGATAAAGTTGTACTACAATGACAATGCGCGTGAAAGGGTTGACGATTATGTATTGGCACTGTATACATCGGTTTAGTTATTACATTGACCATTTGTCGGAATGATATTCAAAAATTTATCTGACTTACGTATAGTCTGGAACGAAACGCATGCGAAGTGTCTGACTTAACTTAGTAACATATTAATTTATCAACTTAATATTTACTCATTAACTTATCAACTTGATATTTGCTTATTAACTTATTAACTTGTTATTTACTTATTAACTTATCAACTTGATATTTGCTTATTAACTTATTAACTTGATATTTACTTATTAACTTATTAACTTGATATTTACACCTATTAACTTATTAACTTGTTATTTACTTATTAACTTATCAACTTGATATTTACTCATTAACTTATCAACTTGATATTTACTTATTAACTTATCAACTTGATATTTACTTATTAACTTATCAACTTGATATTTACACCTATTAACTTATTAACTTGTTATTTACTTATTAACTTATCAACTTGATATTTACTTATTAACTTATTAACTTGTTATTTACTTATTAACTTATCAACTTGATATTTACTTATTAACTTATTAACTTGTTATTTACTCATTAACTTATTAACTTGATATTTACTTATCAACTTATTAACATAATGTTTACTTGTTAACTTATTAACTTGATACTTATCAACTTATAAAGTTATTAAGTTAATATTTATTAACTAATTAACTTATTAACTGAATATTTACTTATTAACGTATCAACTTATAAACTTATAAACTTATTAACTTTGTACTGTTAACTTGTTTTCTTATTTATTACATGCATATTTCACTGATAGTGCTTTCTCGATCGCTACTCCAACGCGTTTGATGAATTGCTACAATAGGATTTACTGTCAGAGAGACATATAATGTTGGCAAACGTCTAGAATTTATATTACCCTGCAGGCCTGCAGTGCGATCTCTGTAAAGTCATTTCCCGTCCTTCGAACGTCTCTCGAACGTTCTCTCCCCAGTCGACCAGCATGACACAATGACACTAGCCTATAATTGAACTTAGACTAAAATAAGTCAGTGAACATTGTTAAAGCGTTACAGAAACCAGCATGACATTGTTTGCATTTAAAGACCCGACTCGACTCTAACTCGCCATATGTTATAAATAACATCTTCCCACGGCCGTAATTGCTCTCGGTCTTTGTCATATAGCACAGCGGTATAGGACGTTGGGCTTCTATGGCAAGGTTGCAGATTTGGATTTCTACTGAGGTTAATCCTTTACTGGCCACAGTTGCTTTTTGTCTACGTATTAATTTTACTCTGACATTTTTTCTTCTAATGCTACTTCCCTCTCTGCATCCTTCCCTCCTCCATCTCCTTCCTTCCTTCCTTCCTTCCTTCCTTCCTTCCTTCCTTCCTTCCTTCCTTCCTTCCTTCCTTCCTTCCTTCCTTCCTTCCTTCCTTCCTTCCTTCTCCCCTTATTTCCCTCGCTCCCTCATTTTTCCTTCTCTTCCTTTCTCTCTTCTTCATTTCTTTTCTTCCTCTCTCTCCTTTCTTTCCTCCATCTCTCCTTCCTTTATTCCCACCTTCTATCCTGTACTCCCCATTTCTTGGTTCCTTTCCACATTCGTTCCTTCTTTTCACTTTTCTTTTCTTTTCCCTTCCCTTCCCTTAGCTTCCCCCACTCCCTTCTTTCTATTTTTTTACTTTTCTCTTCTTTTCTTCTTTCCCTCTTTCTCCCACTTTCTCTTCCCTTCTTGTTCTACTGCTGTACTCCCGTTTATTTCTTCTTTCCTGAAATTGATTTTTCAATGCTCGAGACCTCGACCATTCCATTTTCAGAACCCAATTCATGACACAATTGAGAGTCTTATATACGAACAAGCTAATATACAGGGGCAAAACTTAAGGGGGGTGTGGGGGTGTAACACCCCCCCCCCAAAAAAAAATAAAATATATATATACTACAAACCCCGATTGGCAGGGCAATCAGAGTAAAATTTAGAAAATGTTATGATTACATTTACATATTTACGTCCAGAAAAAATTATGCACGACGATCATACTTTTATGTGTTATTTGCACTGTTTATTTGGATTGTTATCAAAGACCAAAGGAAGAAACAGTTAAAGCAATATGCAATCTGTTTCCATCTGCTTGCAAAGTTGAACCTAAAGTACTCCTGTCTGAGCTAGACATTTTTAGTACCATGGTCTCATCGAAACAACCAAGCTCCGTGCAGGCTGTCAAGTACGTCCATCAAAATAAAAGGACATTTCCAACCGTTGGCAAAGCTTATCAGCTTTTGTTTACCGCACCAGTTTCCGTCGCAAAGGATGAGCGAACATTCAGTAAGCTCAAAATCGTTAAGAACTGCCCAAGATCAACAATGAAAGACAAACGTTTGAAACGACTTGATAGTTCTTGCTTGTGAAAAGGATCTCACCGACAGCATCGATTAAATTTAAAAGTTGTTCTGAACACTTGGTCGAAAATTAAAATGCGCAAATTTCCAATAAAGCCGATTAAATAAGTACTGCCGCCCACAATATGCTTTTCTGTATTATAGCTACGTAAATTCAATTCAACAATTTCTTTCATGATCTTGTTAATTAATATTTATTTTGAACTTTATGTATTGCCACTTTGCCATCACATACCAGACAGTAGGAATTTAGTTCAAATGCATGTAGATTGAGGCAGGCTTCCATATACATTTCGGTAAATTTTACATACGGAGCTGCAGGCCACCATAGATTTTAGCAGGGCAATTCTACCCAACACCAGAGTTGGGGAAAAAGCTGCGGGTATGCGGGTACCACCCGGAGGAAGGTTTACTTTAGTGAGGAAGGTTTAAAGTGAAAACACGTGAAACAACACATTCGGTAATCTGAGAAAGTTACAATTGATCAAGCAAGGTGTCGAGAAGAAATGCGCTAACCAACAATTATGCAGCACTGGCAGTGGCAGCAGTTACATGTGTGAGACATGTACGCTGATGTCTGCTGTGATGTCTGCAATCTTCGCAGCAGTCGAGGGTAGTTGGCAGGCTATCAGTCAGCAGCGGTCAGTTATTAGTAGCTATTGTAGTATGCCAAAGCTTACCTAGGAAAACCTAGAAAACCAAGGTACTGTAAAAGTCACGCAGTATTTATGAACGTTGCAAAACACAAAATTCTCGCTATATATTTTGAGGACGGTTATCTAAACTTAAAAACCCATCCGAAGGAAGGTTGAATACTTTTTCCAATTCTACCCTACATGCAGCCCCAACGGAAAAGGGCTAGTTTCGCCCCTGTTAATATACAAACACTAACGCTATCTTAACCTGATGCGTTCAAACTATGTCGTAAACCCCGTATAGGTCTCATGAATCACAATCAAAGCAATAACCCATACATGCACCTACTGTCATTTTCTTTGTATGAACGTACTGACTTTAAATGGTCATAAAAACTCCATTGGAATCTTTATCGAGTACATTCATGTGAAATTTAGGGGAGGACATCTGAGGTGAGAGTAAGAATGGTTATAAGTATCTTTTAAATTAGAAAAACAAGCAAAATAATTAATGTATCAAAAATTTAACCAAATTATACATCCAACGCTCTCTTATAAACACATTCCTGTCCGAGGGCTTCCCCAGAGGTGAATAAAATCGTCTGGAATTAGGCAGAATAAAATACCAAAGACCCATTTGGACAGGAAAGAGTTGGGCTTCCCCAGCGATGAATAAAATCGTCTGGCGTTAGAACCAAAGACCGATTCGGACAGGAAAGATCTAAACTCATGCATTGAAGTCTTTTTCACATTTTATATTAGTAACTATAATTAGAAGATCATATCTTCTTTCACAATCGCCGTTATCTTCTATTATATCTATGGCGGGATTTATATATAGATATAGACTGACGCTTTCATGCTCTAGATGAAGCTTTGGTTTCTTTGTTTCTGCCTATTCACCGCATAGAAAGCAAAATAGCGCGGATGTCAATAGTGTGCAAAAGTCAACAAACACTTTAATTTGGCTCCAGTGCTATAATTATCAGACTGGCTGTCGCATGTGAAAGGGCCATCTCACAGTTAGACTGTACCCATCTCACAGTGGGTGTACTCGATTTTGGCCAAACAACTTATGTCAACAGCTTGTGGAGGAGATTAGAGTTCGTGTTTACTTAAACTTGTCTAAGCCCATCGAAGGTGGTACTTAACGAGCCGTCAACAAACGGGAATTAAGATCAAAATCTTCCGTTTCTGTTTAGGAGTATTATATCTGCTCCGATGTAAATCCGTTAACACAATAACTCATTTAGTTAATGAAACCCTCTGCAAATTGTTCGGCTTCCGGAAAAGCTTTGTGATCGACACTCGCCGCTTTCTTAGGCAAGGGATATACACTTGGCTTTTGTGTACGGCGTGGGTTTACAATTAGTGTAATTCTCTTGCGTTTTAATTCCAAGGTCCAAAATGTTGACTTTTATATGGTAGTAGATAGATATGGAAGAGCGTAGTGCATGGAATATTTTTCCAGAGAGCACAAATAGATTCCATAATTGGTCTGACATTCAACACATTCGGATCAACAATCGAATCCAGTAAATAAGTTTTTTTTAACCATACTTTATAGCTTATAGGTTAAAGTCTGTGCCAGTCGGTATTCGAAGTATCTCTCTCTATATATATATAGCTCTTTCTACTCTAGGTCAACTGGCTGTACCCGATCCGCCTCCACTTACTTACTGAGTCTGTATATAGGCTATAGTCAAGATGATATTATATGGAGAAGAGTATTTTACTAGCAACTAAAACACTCGTATATATTTCACTACATCCGGGAACCGAGTGGCGTATTTCTCGTATGTAACGCTCGCGAGTGACATCGACAAGTCAAAATTTTCGCCTTTTGCCGTAAGTTTCGAATCAAGTAAATTTGAGCCAGTATCTTCTCTTAATTCAGTTTTTCATGTAAAATGAAGTACAGTATTTGAATAAGCCGTTTTCATTCGTATTTTCTAAGAGCTTTACGTCAAACGGTTGTAGTTTTTGCATTAAACCCAGTTTATCAACATCACTTCCACGCATAATTTCATTGCCCATATAATAAATAGAAGTATAGAACATTACACGGTTGCTCAAAGATATGGATTTTATGTTCTCGTGGCAAGAGCAATATCTCCTTGCCACTCGAAAATAAAATCCATATCTTGTCCCCACCGTGTAATATCCCCTTATATGTTCAGGCTGTAGTTAATGTGGTTCTCAAACGGTTGTGATTCACTTCGACTCTGTCAATTTTTCACACTGAAACAATACTTGACAGTTACTATTTCACATACAAAAACCGCTACGGAAGGCATATCAGTTTTCTTTAGTATTTAATCACCATAAAACTCAGACCTTATACCTTTGACTTATTATATGGGGTCAAAATTCATTTGTAGCGTCCTAAAACTGGACACTTAGGACGCTTTCCAATTGACAAGGTTAGATCGGTCAGTCCGGCCAGAATGGACTTGCTTTTGATTAGGACCAAATTTTCCAGTCAGACCATCCCAGGCCTCATGCAAACGAATCGTGTTCCATTTAACCGGACTGACCGGTCTAACTGTGTAAATGGAAAGTCCCCTTATATATGCACTGGAATGCATAGAATGGTCTTCGTTAGGGTCTTGTAAGTTGTGAATACAAATTACGTAATTGGTCCAATACGTTGCACAGTTAGTGTATTACTTTGTTATTTCCAAAGACCGAAATGTTTACTTTATAAGGCAATAGATTTGGACTCCACTGAATAGTGATTTGTAATAGTGTACTCAAATCACGATATATATAGTCAAATAATCGCCATCGGTTCAGGATTTATTTCATTCATATGTCTCTATTTTCAATTGTGCTGGTAGATGATCAAGTTGTGCTTTCTTGTAAAGAAATTAATATAGTTTCTCTTTGGTCTATCTCCTTTTTAACACGGGCCTTATATTCAGGGATAGTCCGGATTTGGTTTTCCTATAGTTATTTAATCGAATGCAAGGCGAGCTGTGTAACTGCCTACGCCGTTCGTGTCAAGCTGAGCTTGTTTGAAAACAATTTAGAGACACTCTCAGCAGCAAGGCGTACCACCGACCGAGTCATTGTATCGCAAAACAAGACAAGCCAACTCTCAGCAAGCTCTTATTCGACTTGTCCACCGCCTTCAACCGAACACACTGTTCCACTGGTATTTAAAGAACTCTTTTAATACTTTCTGGGGGAGTAACCCTGGATGTATAAGGTCAGGATTGTGCGAGAAGCCCACTCAGAACGCTACGAGACTTGGAGTGAAGAGGTTCAAAGGTTATCGTCTAAAAAAAAATGAAGTTGACAACAGTTATCTTGTCCGTCATCTTAATACTAGCTTCTGTGTTGGAACTGACGACAGAAGAGAGAAATAATCGATGGAAGTCTTCAATGCAAGTAAGGTTTACAACGAGAACATTTCGGGGCTGTGGTTTACACTTTGAAATTTAATAGTGAATTTTAGTTAGTTAGGGAGACCGTATTTGAATTTGATCTTTCGGGTTGACGGCTTGTTGTTCTGTGAACCACTGATGAAAATATCAAAGTACCTTCGTTCCACGACTTGCTCCCAATTACTTGACCATGTATAGCTCAGTCCGTTAGAGCGTCGAACTAGTAAACCGAAGGTCGCGGGTTCGAATCCCAATTGCGGTCGAGTAGAGTTCATCTCTACCTTGGAGTAACACCTAATATCATTATTCTCCACCTCGCTGTCCCACAATAATTATTTCGAGGACATTTTGGGTTGGAAAGGTTATTTGATACTCATGTGATTCTCCCTTGTATTATCTGTATTACCTTTACAGCTTTGCTTGTGTTTCTGTAGTTTCCCATCCATGGATTTCATATAGTTCAATTTAGTGTACGCGTGCATGTGTAAACGTATCCAGCTGAAGCTAGTTTCATGGTTGTTGTTGCGGCTTTTCGAGTAGCTTCAAGTTGCGACATTTTCTATTAAATTGTTCTTTCGGGTTGATGGCCCGTTGCTCTGCATGTGAACCACTGATGAAAACATGCCGTGTTTTACGAGAATCTCGTTTGGGTTAGAAAGGTTATTAAATGTGTCCAGTTCAAGCTGACGCTAGCTTCATGGTTGTTGCACTTTTCGTGTATGTATTAGTTGGGACCTTTGCTGTTAAGATTTTATGGAAGGTGTAAAGAAGATTTATTAGAGTTGTTGATAGATTGGCTAATTAGACCACAGTAATTGTACTTCATTAGTTTCGAGATGACAAATAACCGTTTAATATTTTCATACATACAAACTCCCTCCCATATTTGAAAAGAATTTTCATATAAAAGATACGAAAATTTTAAATATTTGCCCTTAAATGTACAGAGTCGTTCCTTTCGTGAAAGCGTTTGAATTGTCACCTTCGATGAAATATTTCAGATATCTTGGCGGGCGCAGTGTCATGGCTTGGGCTTTTTAAACGCTATCTCATAGTATCACAGCTTTTGTGTTGAAATTTCAAGGTTGGAAATTTGTCATACTTGCTTCCTATTAACGTTGGCATATTAATGTAGTGATGTTAAGGGTGTGTGTACATTTTGCATGTATATGCTTTGTATGTTACCATGCCTTATTGATACAAAACTTTTTGCGGAAACATGCTTGGTTTCAAAACTTTTCTGTGTGCACGTTGCGGCCTATGCTGGCCGAGGGTTATGCTATAGACCGCGAGTAAAAAGATAAAGGGGGTCATTTTTTCTCGGCTCAGGCAGGAATGGGTTAATGATGCTGTTGGACTGATAGCACGAGAGTTATCTCGTAGAGGAGTAAAATTGTCTGGCGTTAGACAGAGTAAAATAATAAAGAGCCGTTTATGGCCGTCTAGGCAGGAATGTGAAAAAGTATTATTATTAAGACTTTATTTAGAACACGGAGTCCAATTCACATAATGTGCTAGCTTTTCCCTGGAGCCGTGTATAAAGTAACTAACTAATACAAGATAACTAGTAAAAATAGTACATAATTAATTCATAATATTATATACATTCACGTTAAGGTTAGTAATGTTAAATAAGTGATTTATATATTCAGCAATTGATTTAGCATTAATTGCCTCCACAGGTAAGCTATTCCACAGAACAAGTTCCTCGGTATGTAAAGCTTTTCTTGAGTGCCTCAGTTGAAGGTCTCGGAACAAATAGTTTAGAATCTGAACCTCGTAATTATAGAGTGCTGTGCAAGTTTTGAAGAGAGCAAAGTGAAAAGATGGTAAACTGCCGATATTAGTTTTGATAAAGAGATACCGACGTTTCAAGTGGAGTCCTTCATCAGATTAATATGGGGAGCACGGGTGGCGTGTCCTGTTAGCGCGCTGCCTCTCACCAAAACGTTAAGCCCGGTTAGACGGGGTTAGTACTTGGATGGGTGACCGCTTGGGAATGACCCCGTTGTCGGGCTTGGACTCATGTGAGTAGAGTTGTAGTTGATCTCTCCTGTGCTTCGAGGGTTTTTCGCCGGGTTCTCCGGTTTTCCTCCCTCCATAAAATCAACACCTAACATCTTAGCTGTGATCGGTGGTCTGAACTGTGTCGTTGGCGGCTGCTTGGAGCGCCTTTGATATGCCCCGACACGGCCACGTTGATCTGCGTCCTTCGCAATTCAGCCACTGGCTGCAAGTAAGGATGATTAGCCCCTATATACGTTACATAAATCGCCCTCGCGCAACTATGGGTCGGAACAGGGCGTTAACTATAAGTAGCAAAATCGTTCACCCCTGATGTTTTACGAGGTTAAAGCTTCTACCACATGCAAGCAGCCATCATTGTTGCAATTTGCTTTACTAATTTGTTCTTAATTAGATTACGCGCAGGAAAAGTGCTCTGCTTCTGAAACCATGTCGTCCATTAGACCACTTAAAAAACAATTTCGCTTTATAAGTAATGTACACAGATGTACGTTTGTGTGCTGCAATATCACGCGGCCTCGCCAAACACCATGAAGGAACACAAGGCAAAACAGGAGCGATTGCGCATTCACACGAGTTTAATTTGAAAGTAATTCGTAAAGAATTTCGAAGCAATTGAACATGACGTCGAAGAATGATGTAAAAGTTAAAGGCGAGAAAACGTTTGTGAGATAAGTTTATAGTTAGGCAACAGAAGTACACAACAAGAAATGATAAGTTGAACGTATACATGCATGTAGTACGTTTTCAAGCTTAGTGTAATGTAACAGAAGTTTGGTATAGACATTTGTCATGCTCAATTACTCAGAAAAGATTACTGAGCCTCCTGCAGACAGGGTTCGAACATGCAACCTAATGACCAGTAAAATGTTCTAACCGTTGAGCTATACGTAACGCATGCACTACATGTATACATAGTACCACGTTTGCGAGCTTGGTGTAATGTAACAGACGTTGGTAAACGGCGTTCGTAAAACTCAATTACTCAGTAAAGATTTCTGCGCTCCAGACAGGGTTCGAACTAGCCTCCTCCGCAGGCAACTGGTGTGTCTTCTTAGTTATGTGGGCAACTGATGTATCTTCTTAGTTTATTATGTGGGCACTTGCACTTTTTTCCAGTCAAAAAGAGCTTTCGCAACGCTGATGCAAATTAGGCCGAGCGTATTTGGCCGAGTACAAGTTGCATCAGCGTTACATGCAATCTCGTACAGCTCTGAATCGAAAGCTCTTTTTGACTGGAAAAAAGTGCAAGTGCCCACATAATAAACTAAGAAGATACATCAGTTGCCCACATAACTAAGAAGACACACCAGTTGCCTAGGTTCGAACATGCAACCTTCTATAATGACCGGTTAGACGCTCTATACCCTTTGAGCTACGAGGCTCAGATGGAGAGCTAAGGTTGCAAAGTATATGTAGTTCTTTTTTATTAGAGACCGTTGAGATTTTCCTTAAGACTAAATGCGCATGTGCAGTGTATGGTTGTGTAGCCAGAACACGCCTTGGATAGAAAACAGGGAGGAAATATTACTTAGAGATAGTTGATGATACTATCAATAGAAGCTAGGATCGTTGTTCATACTCAAATTAAGGTCGTTATTCTTGATGATCTGTTAAGAATTGTCACTTAACAGCCTTGTAACGTTTTTAATTGCTTTTAATGCTTTCATTTCTGTTGCCAATAATGTTAACAAAGCAAGTTAATTTTGAAGGCATTTTAGCACAATATGATTAATATTAGCGAACTCGTAAAGACATAATACGCTTTTAGTCGGCTGCATCAATAACAACTAAACACAATAGACTAATTATACTGCGCGCGAATTTAGACTTGGTGCGCTAAATATATCCCGTCAAACAGCGTTCGTGCATACTGTATATATATATAGAACTGTTTCGATGTTGCAACGTACAGAATTGGTTTACATACAATACAAATTCAACAACGTGGAAGATTTGACACTCTGATTTAGAAATCTTCTATTTTATTAGATTGAGTAGGGAACTTTGGTTTTACACAACTACAGTGAACTTACGGTTATAGTCGAATATCAATTTAGAACACAAATTACTTCAAGCTGTTGTCGGTGGTTTAGTGAAATTACGAGGTGTATATAAATATGCTTTTCAAATCGGCATGTGAAGAAAGGTATTTGTTTTACTTATATACAATACTCAGTATGATCGTTCGCTGTCATCGTAGTATATTAGCCATCGCAGCGCTGTCGCTGTTGCTGAATTATACGCAAATTAAATCGCATTAGGGAACGTACATGCAATTGCTTTAGTTTTTCTGGTATACTTAGGGGCTAGTTAATCTTACGAGGTAAGGCTGTTAAAATTTTAGCCCATGTGTGAGTATTGGACGCGTTACTTAATTGCGTTGACCGCACGCGTTCAAAATTCAACCATTCAACTCAAATTCAAAACAGGGAGCTTTAAACAAATTTTGACAAATGAATTGGCTACGTTGAGGAACTGAATGGCAACAACATTTCAGGAACACTTCTATTGCCACTACAGTATAAACCATGTATAGCAATTATGCTACTGTAGCAAATATAATTACTAATGTACAAATATAAATAGCTCGGGTAATTACTAGTGAATTACACTTGTCAATAATCATTATTTAGCAGCTCAATAACGTTAAATAATTTTTTTAACACTGTCCGTTCCGTGGGGGTTAATTTTAACAACAATTCGAGGTTTGTGTGAAAGTAATTTGCTAGTTAGATTTAATAAAAACACAGCGTGTTTTTCGATGGCTTTTGTACAAGTGATGAACAATAGGTTAATTACTGCGATAAATTTAGACGAACTGGTCTAAAAATATCTCGATATTTCGAACCTTCGCAGCGACCAGAATTTTCGAATTTTTATTTTTAATTACTAGCTGTGCTACTGCTGGGAGAATGACTCGTCCGTTGATTGTAATCATTGTTCAAGGCGGGTAAAACACTGCACAGCAAGTTTGTTATAGGAGAACTCATCTGGAGCAATTTTAGGGGGGCCTTTACATGAGCCCGGGTTGAGTTCCAGCCCAGGTCAGCTCGCCTCCCCTGGTTATTCTTTTTTCGTGTTTACATGAACCCGGGTTGGCTGCTTTTTTTCCCAACCCGGGTCAGCTTTTCTCAACACAAATTATGATATTGCCAACATTTTACACGAGCCCGGGTCAAGTCAACCCGTGTTTACATGAAGGAATTGACCAAAGTTCCGCACCGTCGCACCTCTCCAACCCAGGTCGACCCGGGTCTTGAAAAGGGTCACCCGGCAAGACGGGTTGACCTTGTAAACGCCAACAAGGGTTTATTCGTAGACGGGTTGACCCAGGTTGGCGAGCTAACCTGGGTTGGCTCTCAACCCGGGCTCGTGAACGGTCACCGAAGACGCCGGATTAGTGTAGACGAAAGGCCTAACCGTATCAAAAAGTCTCCGTTTGGCCTCACATTGTACGTGGCTACAGGCTACGTTCTACGTAGATTCATGTTAAATATTTCATTACTCGTGCTATTAACTTATACTGTTGTTTTTATGTTTCTTCTATTTGTTCTATTAGCGTAAAGAGCATCGCAGAAGTCGTCGAAGAAATCGAGGAAAGAGGGGACGCCCGGGAGCAGTGGGACCTCCAGGAAACCCAGGACCACCGGTACGTTATCGGCATGCATTGGATATCTTGTGACCATAGTCAATCGAGATATGGTCTGGAAACTCAGCTAAAGTCTTTGGTCTATCTTTTTGTTTACCTTTATGCATTTTTGTCCACGGTGCACGGTCACTGAACACATTGTATTTTAGTATAATGAACGAATTGTCCAATAGCAACGTTTCAGTTCAATCACTCAACCGTGCTATTTAAATATTAATAAACCTAAAACAAAGAATGTGCACGGTGTAAGGTAAGGTTCAACATAAAATCACAGCTCATTATATGTGCTTTGAAGTTTGCCGAGTTTCCAGACCATATCTCGATTGACTATGCTGTGACGTATTAGTCTATTCTGATGTTCTAATTTAATTTGTTGTTTTTAGGGATTGCCTGGTCGGGATGGTCAACAAGGATTGCCTGGCATTCCAGGAGAAGTAAGAAAACAAGAAAACTTAATGTAGAAAGATACACACGAAATATCTAACACTGTAACCAGCAGTATTTACATAGCGACAGTCATACAGCTTTAACAACGTCGTCATGTTACTACAGTCACCGTTACCACCACCATGATTATTGACAAGACCAATGGCAATAGCACCAATAGCAAAGTTATGTTAGTAACAAGAGTAGTAAGAACAGCAGTAACAGCGACGACGACAACAATAAGAATAACAACAACAACAACAATAACAACAACAACAACAACAACAACAACAACAACAATAACAACAACAACAACAACAACAACAACAACAACAATAACAACAACAACAACAACAACAACAACAACAATAACAACAACAACAACAACAACAATAACAATAACAACAACAACAACAACAACAACAACAACAACAACAACAACAACAACAACAACAACAACAACAACAACAACAACAACAACAACAACAACAACAACAACAACAACAACAATAACAACAACAACAACAACAACAACAACAACAACAACAACAACAACAACAGTGGTCCTTGGTGTATAGCCAACCCTTTTACAAACTTTCATCACAATCCTTGCAATACGTTTTGAGATATCCTGGTGGCAGACAGACAGACAGACAGACAGACAGACAGACAGACAGACAGACAGACAGACAGACAGACAGACAGACAGACAGACAGACAGACAGACAGACAGACAGACAGAGAGAGAAAGAAAAAGACAGACAGACAGACAGACAGACAGGGGTAAAAAATAATCTTCTGGGCGAGCTAATTCGACGATGATAATACACAGTGCGCGCATGTCTAAATAAATTGTGCTGGTTATCCGCAGGCTGGTACACCAGGAGATGCAGGCATTACAGGAGATCGAGGACTGAAGGGAGAAAAAGGAGCAAAGGGGAACAGGGTAAGTTTCTATAACCGAGCCCTCGTTATACTGTATATATACATAATTCTATCCGTACGTAATATTTTACAGTGGCTTTTCCCCATCGTTTATAGGGATATCGTGGCTCAGCAGGCTCTCCCGGCCAGGCGTGCTACCTTGAAAAATCTGGTGTACGGCTTTGCATGAAACCTGCGACCGGACCTCAAGGTCCTCCCGGAGATCAAGGCGATCCTGGTCGCCTGGGGGCGAAGGGAGACCAAGGAAATCCAGGAAATAGCGGGTCACCGGGGAAAACTGGAACGAGAGGTCCTCCAGGAAGTGCCGCCGGCGCAATCAGTAAGTATTTCTTTCAAGATTTGTTTACGTCATTTTTCGGTGATATTTTGTTTTCTGTATACACTTAACACTATTTGGTTTAGACTGTCTCTTTTTTAGATTCCTTTTCCTTTCCTTCCATCTTTTTGACATCACATATCTTGCTGGCAGTCGTTTGTTCCTTCCTTCCTTCCTTCCTTCCTTCCTTCCTTCCTTCCTTCCTTCCTTCCTTCCTTCCTTCCTTCCTTCCTTCCTACCTTCCTTCCGGCTTCCTTCCTCCCTCCCTCCCTCCCTCCCTCCCTCCCTCCCTCCCTCCCTTCCTTCCTTCCTTCCTTCCTTCCTTTCTTCCTTCCTCTCTTTCTTCTTTCTTCTACCCTTCCTTCATTCCTTCCTTCTTTCCCTCCTTCCTTCCTTCTTTCCCTCCTTCCTTCCTTCCTTCCATCCATCCATCCATCCTTCCTTCCTTCCTTCCTTCCTTCCTTCCTTCCTTCCTTCCTTCCTGCCTTCCTTCCTTCCTCCCTCCCTTCCTTCCTTCCTTCCTCCCTTCTTCCCTATCCCTCCCTATCCCTCCCTATCCGCCCCTATCCCTCCCCTGTTGCCTTCCTCCCTCCCTATCCCTTCCTCCTTATCCATCCCTTTCTCCCTCCCTCCTCCTCTCTCCCTCCTTTCCTCCCTCACTCCTTCCTTCCTTTTTGAACACATTACTTCCCCTCTCCGTTCTAAACTCGTGATCCATCTTTCTCATAGACATCCGTTGTCACACAAGGCACAATAAACTTATGGTCAAGAAAGAGAACATAGCTGATAATCTTGAAGATTTAATCCATGCTCATTGCGATCCACTGCAATTTCTTCAGGGAGTGAAGTTTTACAAAGACGCTGTCTCCGTAAAACTTGTCTACACATGCTGTTCTTTCTACTAAATCTGCGGCACTTATATTCAAAACCAAACTCACGGGCATAAAGGGCCATCTGTCTTTTTGTGCTAGATATCTTGTATATACAACAGCTCTGGTTGATGTAGCGAACATGAAAAGCGTTAGCGTTTTGGCCCTTTCGTATATCACTTCAGTTACGTGATATTCATATTTGTATCAAACAAGGACATGCGTCTTCCATCAGGCTCTCTAATCTCGTCATCTACCGCTGACAGCAAAAGCTGCCTTATTGCTCGTCTTAATCCCAAAATTTCACCAGTGACGTCAGAATCAATATGACGTCATCATCAGTGACGTTGTGACGTCGTCGTTAGTATGACGTCATAATTTATTAGACATCACATTCAGTACGTAATTTAGTGCGACGTTATCATTTAGTATGATATAATTTAGTATGACGTAAATATATGACGTATATCGTAATCTAATGTGACGTCACCATGTAGTATGACGTCATCATCTAGTATGATGCATTTAGTATGCCTTCATAATTTAGTATGACGTCATAACTTAGTGTGACGTCATAATTTAGTATGACGTCATCACTTCGTGCTCTCGCAGCACATATTTTATCCAGTCTAAAAATTCTCGCACCCAAGTGACTGATATGGATTCTGTGTAAAGTGAATTGTTGAATGCCAAAATATTTTTGACTTGAACTGTTATTTATTGTTATATTTCTAAAATGTGGTGTCAAAGTAGGTATAATTTGCACACACAATGTCAACTGTTCGTGCCCGGTGATTCTGGTTTATTGCAATAACTGTTATTCTTTTATAATATAATATAATATAATATCAATTCTTTATAGCTAGTTTCACTTTGGCCGTTTTGGGCAAGATGGATGATGACTACCATTACCTTTTAGATGCTATTTATAATGCAATAAATGCAGTCGATCAAAGCATTCTGGTAGTTGTAGTCACCCAACGCCATCTGGCGTCATCGTGCAAATGGCCTATTGGCACAGAATAGGAATATAACCAGAAGTCCAACTCGCGTCGGAACCTTTGAAGTTTATGTCCTCGCGCATGTCGCCTCGCGCATCTTGATTCCTCGCCATCCTACGCAATCCTGGCAAGTTTCCCCGGCAGTGCCATCCTACGCAATCCTGGCAAGTTCCCCCGGCAGTTTGGACCTTCAAAAGAAGGTTAAAACTGCTGGGGGAACTTGCCAGGATTGCGTAGGATAGCGTAGGATGGCGTAAAATATCGCGCCTGCGCATTGAAGAAATGCGGACAAGTTGTCACTCGAGTTGGAGTGCTATTCTGTGCTATTGGCGAACGCGCGATGAATCGGATTAGTAAATAACTTATATAGTTCTTTCTTTGGATGAGGTTTCCATGCATTGTCATACTCTATGAGATTGCACTTTGTTCGAATTCTATTAAATGGTTCTCCACTCCAACTCTGTTGTCAGCGGAGTGTGTGTCAAAACTAATTCGCTCACTACAAATGGTTCTCAGTAAAGCACGACATTTTCTTTTAAAGGGGATTGGCGACAAAAATTAAGTTTGTCTAATTTGAAAGAACTCATAAAATTGTAATAGAAGATCCTTTACAACTGTTTCGTATCTTTCTGCGTTTTCAAGATATTTCAATTTGTTTGATATGTAAATGAGATGGTCTCTGACGTCAGGAGTGGGGTAAAATATTTTCATACAGAGCAAAATCACTTACGTATCTAACATGAAATGTTCAGCGTCGCAAGGAGTTTTTATGTGCACAGTTTCAAATGATTTCGCTGAACAAACTTAGAGATATAACTGGTTTTGCTACATGTGAAAATATTTTACCCCACACCTGACGTCAGAGACGATCTCATTTACATATCAAAGAAATTGAAATATCTTGAAAACGAAGAGAGATACGAAAAAGTTGTAAAGGATCTTCTATTACAATTTTATGAGTTCTTTCAAATTAGACAAACTTAATTTTTGTTGCCAATCCCCTTTAAAACAAGACGCCTGCATGGGTCAGGCGTTCACTCAGGCTACTAGGGACCTTAAGATCTACGACGGGAACTTCAAGAACGACGTCCTTCAAACAAAAGCATTCTTCTTGCGTAACAAGATAATGAATAATTTCTAGTCCCAAGAGTAATCTGGACACCGTCCTCGCTCTGTATACAACGCCACTCAGAGCATTTTCACGTCTTCAGGACGACGATGACTCGTGGGGTGATGAGAACTGTTGTCTGAGATTGCCTTAACACAGACACTGCAACCGTTTTAAAACTTTGAAAATTATAAAACAAGCTTCAAGTATTGAATACAGTAGTCAGTTAACCGTGACTTCTTTTTAATGTTAAAATTTGAATTGCTTTTTAACCGCCGTCGTCGTCCTAGCATCTTAAGGTACCTATTGTCAAAGTGCGGAGGCTCTCCTCCGCAGAGGCTCTATACCGCGCGAGCAAAGGTGGGAGTGGGCCGAAGAAAGTCATATCGAAGGCTGAATGTGGTGCATACTTCACACTGCATGGTGAACAGTCCTAGATAAAGCATTTTTCTTCCTGGCAACAAAATCCAAAAATAAATATTTCCTGCTAAACTAAATTAACGATTTCCTGCCTGATAGAATTTTTCCAATTTTATAAGTTGTGATACCACCAGACTTGCAAGTTTGTATCTCAAAACCATAATTTATCTGAATGTAGTATCTATGCATACTTTGAAATAGCGAACTTTTTCAATTGAATACTACGTAATACAAGTACTAGCGTCAAAAATCGAAATGCTGAAACAGTTGAATAAGATAAAAGCAGCTTGCATTCTTGCAAATTTTAAATGCACAATGACAGCTGCAGCCTGCAACAGCAACACTATACTGAAATGATAAATATTTCATTGTTTTCTAGAACAAATCGTTAATGCGTCATTTGCGCAAGGATATACGAATATTCAAAACACTTTCGAATTGTTTACAAATCGCCGCTGGGTTTGGCAAGAATATAGAAAGATGAGTCATCGAATATGAAACTTGATATTCGATCAAAAGTGATGCCCATCAAAATTGTGTGATTGTGTGACCGTCACGCTTTTCGATTTTTTGAAGAATAGGAAATTTATCTTTAAACTTTGACTTGGATTAAAAAAACTGACAAATATTTCCTGCAGGATACAAAAAATTTCCTGCGAACAACTTTTACAAAAAATTTCCTGGCAGCGGGCGCTGCCGGCGCTGCCGGACATTTTCCAGCACTGCGCATGCTGGTGAACATATTTACGATTAAGACAGTTGTCAGCCACATCTGATCACTGTTTAACTACAAAGTCAGTCAGTCTATTTCAAAATCTACCAACAATGTGCAAGAACACCTTGATCAAAAGGCAAAGCTGTTCAACTTTTTGTCCAACTCCAAAAGCAAAAGGAGCAAAGAGATAAGGCTTGGCCAAACGCTTTCAACATTTCATTCAACATCGTTCAACATTGTTGAATTCAACATGTTGAAAGCGTTTGGCCACCCCTGTTGAATTATGTTGAACGTTGTTGAATGGTGTTGAATGATGTTGAACGAAATTTGAACATGTTCAAATTTTCGTTCAACAAGCGTTCAACATTTCTATTGTTCTCAAAATGTTGAAAGGTGTTGAACGCATTTGGCCACATTTCATTCAACTTTGTTGAACAGAGACATGCGCCATGCGGGATATTGTCGATTCCAGCTTTTGTGGTAGCCCGCGTTCAATTAATTGTCATTCATGAATGTTGAACGATGTTGAATTCATTTGGCCAATCGTGCTTTCAACATTATTCAACATCGTTCAACAATGTTGAATGATGTTGAATGCGATGTTGAAAGCGTTTGGCCAGGCCTTTAAGAACTTACAACAGCTAACAACTCACCGGAAGTATGAATAGTATAGTGGAAGTAAAAAGTGCAAAAATGCAAAATCGTGATACCCCCAAAAAAAACGGGGGGGGGGGGAAACGAGCCGTAACTTTAGACTCGGCCTACCACAAGTAGGCCGAGAAATAAGTAATAATAGACGAACAATTCATACAGTAAAGTGGCTATCTATATGTTGTATTTACAAGCAAAAACCATGCATCATTTTAAGCTGTAAAATTTTAATATAGTAGATGCTTTTTAAACTAATCAAGTTGTAATAGGTTTCCATGCTCATGCACACCACAAGTTTCCCCAACTTAATTTACTTCCTATACACTACAAATAATTCCCTTTTGAAACGTTCCCCTACTTCAACCTACACAACTGCGAACAAAGAACTTTTAAAACTATTCCCTTTTTAAACTGTAAACAACACAGTTTTGAAACTGTTCCCCCTATTATGACAATGTCCATTTAAAACTGTTCCTTCAAATTAAAGTTTTTCGCTACACTAATGTGCATACGATAATACATGTACATTTGAAACTGCTCCCTGAACTTCAACTTCCTCACTACTGTGCATACGATAATGTCCATTTGAAACTGTTCCTTGAACTTCAACTTTCTCACTACACTACTATATGCATATAATAATGCTCATTTGAAACTGTTCTTCAACTTCAAATTTTTCACTATACATGACTACTGTGCATATTATGATAATGCCCATTTGAAACTGTTCCTTGAACTTCAACTTTCTCACTACACTACTATATGCATATAATAATGCTCATTTGAAACTGTTTCCTCAACTTCAACTTTCTCACTACACTACTATATGCATATAATAATGCTCATTTGAAACTGTTTCCTCAACTTCAACTTTCTCACTACACTACTGTGCATATGATAATGCCCATTCGAAACTGTTCCCTGAACTTCAACTTTCTCACTACACTACTGTGCATATAATAATGCTAATTTGAAACTGTTCTCTCAACTTCCTCACTACACTACTGTGCATATAATAATGCCCATTTCAAACTGTTTCCTCAACTTCAACTTCCTCACTACACTACTGTGCATATAATAATGCTCATTTGAAACTGTTCTCTCAACTTCAACTTTTTCACTACATGACTACTGTGCATGTAATAATGTCCATTTAAAACTGTTCCCTTTTAACTTCAACTTTCTCACTACACTATTTTGCATATAATAATGCCCATTTGAAACTGTTCTCTCAGCTTCAATTTTCTCACTAAACTATGTTGTGCATACAATATCCATTTGAAAGTGTTCCCTCAACTTCAACTTTCTCACTAAACTATATTAATACTTCGCTCTTCCGTTACAGTTTGGTATCATAAGCAACTGGCAGGAATCTCACAATGACATTTTCATTTCCTTGGCTTTTGCAGAATAGTTGCTTGACCTGATTTCGATAGTTCTCGCTTTGAAGTGCGTAGATGAAGGGGTTTAACCAAGACGACGTGCAACTGATAACTAACAGTGCTTGGTAATAGGCTTTAATACTTTCCACCATGCAAAAAACATGTTTTAACACCATAATAATAATCGCGGGCATGTTAAGTACGACGAATACGATCGTGATGACGAGCAGACAACGAACAAGGCGTTTTTTCTCGTTCAAACGCGTCTTATCCGCTACTTTTTCACCCAGAACAGTGCCATCGATGTACAAACCTTTCAGGATACTTGAGTAACAAAACACAACGACAAAAAGCGGGATGATGTAGCCAAGAAGGACTAGGAGCGACCAATAGGTCTTAACGTCATAACGGGTTCGGTCACAATGGGGTCGACACGACCAATCAGCGTTCAGCGTACAATTATGGTCCAGTGTACGACTACGTGAAGGCGAGCGTCGTGAATTAGTGTCATGTGAATTGTTGTCAACGACTATCAACGTGGTAAGCGTACAGCCTATGAGCCACGATACGGCAACGCCAATTACTATTTTTCGTCTTGTAACTCTCATGGATGATTTCATGGTTTTGACGATGGCGTTGTACCTATAACACGATAAGTACACAGTTCAATTCACGACTAATCTGTATGTAACTATGGACTGCGGAATGTTTTTTCAAGATAGTGGATTTATAGGTCCGTTTAACTGTGGTTTTACTCATAGAAGCGTGACCACTGACCTCGTGTTTATTTTACTTTTAATAAAGCGAGGAAAACTGCGGGCTCGCAAGCACTAGTAAAATCACCTTTTGGTGAGGAAACGGGACATGCAGTTCTACTATATACCGATCAGTGGTTATATATCACTCAGTAACAAAATAACTATAGAATGTATACGTTCCTCAAATTTCCCCAAGAAAAACAGTCCCTGTTGTCCCATGGTATAAATAATATTGTCAAAATAGCTTCGTGTTCTCATACAACTAGACCATGAAATCTTTCGAAGGAGGAGAAGAAGAAGAAGAAGAAGAAGAAGAAGAAGAAGAAGAAGAAGAAGAAGAAGAAGAAGAAGAAGAAGAAGAAGAAGAAGAAGAAGAAGAAGGGGGAGGGGGAGAGGGAGAGGGAGGAGAAGGAGGAGGAGGAGAAGGCGAAGGAGGAGGAGGAGGAGGAGGAGGAAGAGAAGGAGAAGAAGTAAATGAAGAAAAGAAAGAAGAAGAAAAAAAGGAAGAGGAAAAAGAGGAGGAAGAGGAAGAAACATACCGTCCCAAAGCGATCATAGCCAAGGTTAAATTAGCGGCGACTTTCGGCGGGATAGTATACAACAACGGTCTCCATCTATATCTCCTCGTCTTATCCACTAGTAGAATAAGAAAACTTGTGACATTAACCCCAAGCAGATTAACGATATCAGCAATGGCGAGACTCAGCAGCAGACAAGTCGTGATGGATTTCTTCTGCTTGGCCCGGAAAATCAGGATGATGACGATTACGTTTCCTGGCAACCCCAAGAAGGAAATAATCATAGTTACGATGCGTTCGTCCTGGGAGTGCCAAGGCGAGCGGTGGTGCTCAGTCGAGCAGTTATACTCGGTCGAGCAGGCGTTAGATGCACGCATGTTAAACGAATTTTCTTTTTTCTTTCCTATTTTTTGTTTTACGAAGCACACCTTTTAAGAAAAAGAAAACTGTTACCGTATTATTATCTCTTTGTTATTCAAACTTATTTGGAAACGAGGACCCTTCAGAATACCTGGTTGCTATTTGATCAAGCAAATAAGTCACGATTTAGGGGCATTTACTATTTTTAGACTGTTGTATTCTATTGTGTTGCCTCGTTCTTTGAAAACCCCGCTATCTGTTGGCTACCCCTAAATCATGACTGGTTTGTGATCAAGGGTTGCGATATTCTTGGTTTGCACTTGACGTCATGGCGGCCATGTTGGAGGAACTTTAACAAAAGAACTTCATTAGCAACTGTTGTATTTGGACTATGTTTTCCTCCAACATGGCCGCCGTTTCTTTGTGTTCTAAATTTCAAGTGATTGATTGCAAACCACCAATTATGAAGTTTGAATGATTTTCGTGGCGCGCCGATCAAGCCTGCAGTGCAAGCATGCAGAACGCTGTTTGCCACATCATACAATATGACCAGCTGGCTGTCATACACAAATATAGTTAGTCTATTAACTACGAATGCACTAACTACAAGTCAATATTGATAAATATTAAATTCTAAATAATATAGCTAGTTGGAAATACTAGTTATTATAACATGAATTATAATTTGCAATTGGGAATAGCCTTTAATTGATCTGCTTTTTTCATATTTACTGGAACAAAAGGCACTATCCGATATGGTTTTCGTGCCGGCAAAAAAGCTATCCGGTATAGCGTGAACAGAAAGAATGAATAAATAACATCAAGGATAAAACTCCATAGATCAAATAACAGAGGTCCGGATGGCTGGGTTTACAAATGATTTGGAACGAAGGAAGGAAGGAAGGAAGGAAGGAAGGAAGGAAGGAAGGAAGGAAGGAAGGAAGGAAAAGAGGAAGGAAGGAAGCAAGGAAGGAAGAAAGCAAGCAAGCTTTTACTACATCCGCACAGATGATACAATAAGTTTTACACGTAAGTTATATACACAGTAGATAGTTCTATGAAATTGAGCGACATACTCACCCCACAAAAAGTTCAGGTTTTGTTCAAACCCAAAAAATATGGTCAGCAGAAAGACAGGTGATATAGTAAACGGAACGCCTTCCCCTTCACTCTAGCTCTAATGTTGCTCGAAGCTGTAGAAAAGTAAACTGATGCGAATATGCGCTGTCATATTGACGTTTATAGCGGCACGCGTGCATGTACAAATGTCATGGTTACCGCCGCCCATGGATAAGTGTTGCCGCATTGCAGACAGCTGTTCATTCTTATTAACGGCCTTGTATTTTTGAGCGTTAGACAAAGAAAAATAGGCTGGCGTTAGGTATAATTGGGCGTTCGAAAGAGTAAAATAATAAAGAGGCTGTTTTTTGCCGGCTCATGCATGCGGGAATGGGTTCCTTCCTTCCTTCCTTCCTTCCTTCCTTCCTTCCTTCCTTCCTTCCTTCCTTCCTTCCTTCCTTCCTTCCTTCCTTCCCTCCTTCCTTCCTTCCTTCCTTCCTTCCCTCCCTCCTTCCTTCCTTCCTTCCTTCCTTCTTTCCTTTCTTCCTTCCTTCCTTCCTTCCTTCCTTCCTTCCTTCCTTCCTTCCTTCCTTCCTTCCTTCCTTCCTTCCTTCCTTCCTTCCTTCCTTCCTTCCTTCCTTCCTTCCTTCCTTCCTTCCTTCCTTCCTTCCTTCCTTCCTTCCTTCCTTCCCTCCATCTGGAAATGATCTCAGTCTGGGATTAGGGTTAGTCATCATCCGAGACAGAGATTCCAGGCGGAAAACGTAATTTAGTTAAAAATATCAAAGCCCACACAATTACTTTGAAAAGTCCATAATATTGAAGAAATGGTAAAAATGAAAATATTTATTGAACTAACGTTTCGTCGCTACATGCAACATCTTCATAGTGATTAAATTATTACAATTACAAAGACTTTATATACATAAGGTTGCTAAGACGACAAGTATAAAATTACAAAAATAATGGTTAAAATTTGAAATTACAAAATAACGCTTAAGAATTTGAAAATTTGAAAATTTAAATTAACAACGATTAACATAGGAATTTTATAAGGTGTACAAAAATAGAGTGCGGATTAAGTTCCATTACGTAATTGTCTGGGCTTTGATATTTTTAACTAAATTAGTCATAATTTCTTTGAGAAGTAAAACGGCCGGTCATCGGTCGATCTACGCAATAGGTAACCCCACATAAGCCTTTATTATTACCCCGACTTCAAGCGTCCACCCGAACTATCTTGGGGGAGGGTAATTTAACATATAATCTTATCACACATCCGTACTCAAGCGTCATCATGCACGAAAAGGTCGAGGTGAAGCGGATACATCAGTTTTGCCGAAGTTCAGGGTTAAACTCGGAAGTTGCGTTTTATCATGTGAAACTGTAAACTGTAATGCGGTCGACCGAGTTACTCATATACCCAAGAGTTTAAAAAAGTAGAGCGCTGCGTATGCTGCGTTTTGGGTGGGGCAAAGTGAAAAAGAGGCGAACTGCCGAGATTAGTTTTGATAACGAAATACTGACGCTTAATTACCAGTCAGAATGTCCTCAAGTCAAAACGTCCACTGTCAAAGTCAAAACGTCCTCGGGTCAAAATATTCCCAAGTCATAACGTCCTCAGATCAAAGTCAAAACGTCCTCGGTTAAAAACCATAGGCTCTGCCAGATTTAAATAAGGTTGAGAACATAATAACCAATAATAATTGGCTAGAAACGTTTCGTGCTGCTGAATAATTTCCTGAGCTCAGCGCCTCAGCACACAAACTTATTTTCAAAGATGGCGTGTTACCAAAATTTGCTAAGCTTAGTAAGCTGTCCCAAGAATTTGAAATCGAGAGTATTTGTACTATTGGGAACAAGGACAAGGGAAAACAAGAAATCTACAAAAGTATCCTTAACGACAATAGTAAAAACAAGACTTGACAGAAGTAAGTTTTACGAATGTTTTGTATTTATTTTGGACAAAGATAAGTATATATAAGTTTCCTAGAAGGTAATATCAAGGTAATGTTTCCTAGGACACGGGGACGTTTTGACCTTAGGACACGAGGACGGTTTGACATGAAGACGTTTTGACCGGTGTCACGGTCTCAGTTGTTTTTATCTAACTAAAAAATACGTATAATCATGGAAAACATACTTTTATCACGTTCTTTTATGCTCTGATGAAGTATATCGAGACGAAAGCTTAGCGAACTATATTATTTACATGAGTTACATGGTATTGACATTCGTAATAATCACAGACGTTTTATATTTATACTTACGATATTGATTACCTTGCGACCAAATGTTTAAAAGAACGTGATAAAAGTATGGTTTCCATGATTATACGTATTTTTTTAGTTAGAACAACAATATCAATGCAGAAAAGCAGGGGATAACTGCGCAGTTGGTCTTAGGGGATCACTCAGATTGGGGGATCGCTGAGACCGTGACACCGGATACCCTGACGTTTCGAGCGGAGCCGGCCTTGATTTTATTATAAGAACTATTCTTAAATGTAAAATGTTCACATTTTATACTTATTCCTATACCCCCGAGATAATTCGGTGTTATTAGAAATATTAGTGTCCTGCACAAAACACGAATAAAAGCCATCGAACACAAAGACGTATAAAGAACATAATATCTAATCTAACGTTTCGTTGTTTACAACAAAACATTTTCAGAGATAATAGTTCAATATTAGTGTTACAGGAAATACTGATAACGGAATTCTAATTCTAATATATAATCCTTGTGTTCGATGGCTTTTATTCGTCGTGTTTTGTGCTGGGCACTAATATTTACATTATTAAGTTTACGTTTTTCCCCTGGTGAATCTTTTGCCGATAATTCGGTCTTGTGTGAACATAGCTAGGCGTTCTAACAATATAGGTGTCAAAAATAGAATCAAATGCATTGCAAAGCGGGTATGCAACAAACTACAAACGAGCAAGCATGACTGACAACCCTGAGAGGCACAGCTGCGAGCACGACAGTAGTTCAGTCAACGGTTAACGGCGCACGTATATAGGCCATTTTTCAAATAAGCGTTTCGACTGGCTCGGGAAATACGTGTCACCAAGTTGAACCAAGTAGCGCAACGTATTTTTACTTTGTTCAGAAAATAAAGACTAAAGTAAGATGAACATTTGCACGTTTTAGCAAACCAACAACGTTAGAAGGTAAGTCGATCTAATATCGACAAGATATACAAGATAAGACCACAAGATCATTATTCTCGGTGTTGACGCAATGATATATTCGTGAACCTTTTTAAAAAGCTGTGGATCCTAAAACAGTGTATATAGTTGTTTATGGACTAACATCATAGAATACATAAATAAGTTACTAACTGATAAAGCTATCAATTGAATTTTGCTCTGACATTAATTATAGCTTATATCTTTATTTTTAAACATCACTCGTATCAGTGATTTATAGTATCCCCTCAAATCGAACAAGCGACCGAATTCAACGGTATATCGCCCAGCTTTTCACGGAAAAGATTTCACAGACCATTCGGAAAAGATGCGTGACGAATCAGATATTTGTATTTCTGGCTGTTGAACGTTTTGTTTTTTTAGTTCTGGGTTGTTAAATTTCAAAGACGGTTGTTGGTATTAAGCATTTTACGCGTATTTTTTTGTGACAACTCTTTATTTTTTAATTACTCCAGGTAATTTTACTCGTCAAAACGAGACGTCTCGGAAAGCCGCGCACAAAATCTCCGTTTCCGAAGCAAAGTACATATAAGCAAACGTTTTAACATATACTGGAAACTTTTGTTTCGAAAACCGTGTCACAGAAACTTGTTTCGAAAGCTTTCTCCAGTGTACATAAAATGTCGTTTTAGGTTATTATGCTAATGAAAATAGACCATCTGATCCCAAGTGGCGGCAAATGTCAAACCGCTCTTTTGTAAACAGTACTTCCCAATTAATTGCATGCGGGCGGGCAACAACTAGACAATATTATGTCCTTCAAAGGGCATGTTGTTCAGTCGTATTAACCGGGTTGGCAACTTTTTTAAACGACTGAACCTGAAAGCATCCCGCCCTCCACGATATAGTCTGGTAAGCGACTCTAATTTGCCGCCATATAAGCAGCCAAATACAAACATTTTTTTCCCAGTAGAATTTTAAAAAGGTTTGACGCAACTTTTAAGGCAGTCATCTGTTTGTTTGTTCGTTTGTTTGTTTGTTTGCTTGTTTGTTTGTTTGCGTGTGTTTGTTTTGTTGGGTCTAATTACTGTAAATAAATTTAAAAAAACAAAACTAATACTCATCTTACCGTGAAATGTTTCCCCCATCTTTCTTAAGGTTTGCCTCATCTGCAACAAAATGGTTTACTGCAACAACGCCTCTGACTTTTATCCATACAATAAAAAATCAGTCGTGGGGGCTTCAATATTGTCGTTCTTAGGATTACCAGGCAACGTGCTCGTCATCATCCTTATCTCTCGAGCCAAAGAAAGAAAATCGACGACAACGTTTCTGTTACTAAACTTTGCCATAGCAGACGTCTTACGTCTACTCGGCGTCGATATTTTTGTCGTGGAGAACCTGCACGATTCTCATAACACGACTCTCTTGTTGTTAGAGAGAAACGAAGGGCCTTCGCTCGAAACGTTAGACTCCTATATACGTTCTCTGTTTCGGCAGTATATCTAATCTTACTATATTTCGATTGTTGTTTCTACACTGCCTACGCAGCACGCTACTTTTATTCCACTGTTTGGTAATATATGCATATATATGCGTCTCAGCACGGTCTCAGCGACTAATCGTCTCAGCTTCCAGTGAGCGTCACGCGCCATTCACGTGGCACACAAGCCCAACAGCTGTTTCGAGTTTCAACTTACCGCGCGCTTACAATTTGCATGTATGTGCACATCACCAACTGTTAACCAGCTTACACAACAAAAATCACAGGCGTCAGAGTTGGGCTCCTGTGGTAAATAGCGTAATAATGCAATTTGATATTTGCGCTCATGTCAGTTCAAATAGCCTTTTTTCCGTTGCTATTCCGATACCATTTTTTTCTAATTCACATGGTGTACGGTGTAATCTAATGTGACGTCACCATGTAGTATGACGTCATCATCTAGTATGTATGATGCATTTAGTACGCCTTCATAATTTAGTATGACGTCATAATTTAGTAGACGTCATAATTTAGTATGACGTCATAATTTAGTATGACGTCATAATTTAGTATGACGCCATAATTTAGTATGACGTCATAATTTAGTATGACGTCTTAATTTAGTATGACGTCATCACTTCGTGCTCTCGCAGCACATATTTTATCCAGTCTAAAAATTCTCGCACCCAAGTGACTGATATGGATTCTATGTAAAGTAAATAGTTGAATGCCAAGATATTTTTTGACTTGAACTGTTATTTATTGCTATACTGAAGTTTAAGTTTGTATTTCGAAAATGTGGTGTCAAAGTAGGAATAATTTACATACACAATGTTCTGTTGAGGGACAAAGTTTTTAGTAAATAGATTTCATCAAACTTACTTATATATTCGGAGCGAAATATTACAATTTCACAATATAGTCTCGTCGGCTTTGAAGTGCTTCAAACTTCAGCTTGGTAACATTATTCAGAATATGCTTTATAAGCCTTTATTATCTTCAAAAGTTGTCGGTTAAACCTCCTTCGAAGTCAGGACACGACGAAAAGGCATCCGGAGAGGATATTTTTCATAATTCAGTATTTTCTGTTTTCAATAAAATAGTTTTTCGGTGTTCAAGGGTATAAGGCACATATTAATCGAATGACAACATTGAGTTATTTATAATCTTCGTTGATGCTTCTTCCGATGATGAGTCGACGTATTTCACTTGTGCCGGCGCCAATCTCGTATAACTTAGCGTCTCGTAGCAACCGTCCTGTAGGGTAGTCCGAGATGTAACCATTTGCTCCTAAACAACACAAGTAATATGAAGCAAAGTCAAAAGGTGGTAAACTAACTGATCAGACAAATCATTTTGAGTTGACATGAATAGATGATACTTCGGAACATGAAAAACATCAGACCTTAAAGTGTCCGTGACTCGAAAAGCTTGTCTTTTAAATAACCATTATAAGTACTTCCCAAAACAATCAAATAAATTCAGATTAATTAATTTACCGAGACACTGGATGGCATCGAGTGCTACTTGAGTCGCATTCTCTGCTGCAAAAAGAATGACCGCTGCACAGTCCTATACACAAAGGAACACAAGATATGTATTAATAAGGGAAGGATTAAGGAAGGAGGGAGGGAATGGATAGAAGGATATAAGGGAGGGAGGGGGGGAAGGAAGTGAAGGAAGGAGGGAGGGAAGGAGGGAAGGAAGGAAGGAAGGAAGGAAGGAAGGAAGGAAGGAAGGAAGGAAGGAAGGAAGGAAGGAAGGAAGGAAGGAAGGAAGGAAGGAAGGCGGGAAGGAAGGAAGGAAGGAAGGAAGGAAGGAAGGTGGGAAGGAAGGCAGGCGGGAAGGAAGGAAGGAAGGAAGGAAGGAAGGAAGGAAGGAAGGAAGGAAGGAAGGAAGGAAGGAAGGAAGGAAGGAAGGAAGGAAGGAAGGAGGGACGGACGGAAGGAAGGAAGGCAAAAAGGAGGGAAGCATGCATGGAAGCAAGAAAGGAGGGAGAGAGGGAAGGAGGATGGAAGGAGTAAGGAGGGAGAAAGGTAGGTGGATGGGTAGGTAGATAGGTAGGCGGCCAGACCACCCATATTTACCTTCTTATTAAAATGGCCTTTGTCAGACGCTCTTGCAACAGTATATAGATATGACCTGCAAGCCATCAACCGTGTGTACATATCCGCCATTTTTGCTTGCATCAGCTAAATTATACAAAAAAAATAGTTACAATAGTCTTGAGAACTACATTAGAAAACTAAGAGCACACTTCATCAGCAAGAACAATAGCCATGCATACTTGAAAATTCCCAATCCTTTCGTCAAATGCTTCTCTGGTATGGAGATACGGAAAGGTAACATCAATTGCCGCTTGCATCAGTCTAAACGAAAAGGAAAGATAAAAAACTATTTACCCATAGCTTGCGCACCGTCTTCATTTTTCTCGCATTTTTTCTCGCCCGCGCGCTGCCGTTTTAGTCGAAGACGACGACAGATAAAGACCTGCCATTCGATGCCATTCAGGTTATCTCCGCGCGGGCTCACGATCGGAAATCGCATAGAAAATCGGCCACTTACATGGGGCAGTTCGCAGTCCACGTGCGTGCTGGCTCAAGTGAGTTGTCGGCCGTGTATTGATGACGTTTACACGCAAGATATTCGTTCTACGCATGCGTAGCTAATACGGGTCAGCTCGTATTTCGCGAGCCTCGACAGCCGCCATTTCCGATCGTGGTGCACTACTCATTCCCAGAGCCTTCGATCTTTTGGCCAGCACTGCATGGACTTCCCGATACTGCGCGAACCATTCGGAAGTCTACGTTTTTCCGACTCGACACGTCGTTCCTCGACTTCGTCTCGGCAAACATGGATCCTTAAGAAAACAATTTGAACTAACGGTCTCCCTCGGCATCTGCCATTTAACCCTTGTCGACCCTTTAGTAGAGACATAGAATACGTAATTTTCACTCTTTGACGTCAGTTTCTTTTCAATTTCGTTTATTGTCTTAGCTTTTGTATATTTTCAATAGAATTGAAAAGGCTGAAAATGACGTCAAGTGCGGAAAATGACGTACTCTGCACTTATTAAAAGGGTCTATACTAGAGGTGTGCGAATCCGATCCGAATCCCATCGGATTCGGACTAAACTTTTATCGTTCGGATCGGATTTTGTTATTTTTTTCTCAGATCGGATCGAATCGGATTTTGCACTTTTTACCCGCATCAGATTCACTTTTGTCATTGTTTTTGTCACAAAATTAACAAATTCACTAGTTGCATGCACATTGCGCAACATATGAACGTTAGTATTGCATAAGATTATTATTGTATAGTAGTTTTCTTAAATTTATTTGTTCATTGGTTTTCTTTTCGGAAAGTTTGCGCAACTATTGCAACATATATCCGGTGTTTTAATTTTTTCGGACCGGATCGGATTTGAGCAGCTGTTTTCGGATCGGATCGGATTACGATTTTTTGGCTTCGGATCGGATCGGATCGGATCGGATTCGGATTGACAGTTTTGGCAAACCCTCGGATTACAAGGGGTCAATCCGATCCGACGCACACCACTAGTCTATACTACTCTGGCTAACGCCAGACGATTATTTTACTTGCCACGGGGAGAGCGCTCAGTCGCCAAGGGGTTTTAAGTGCATACAAGCGACTTACCCGACTGGTCCTGCAGCCAACAGCAATCGTTCGAGATCAAGTCCACTCATTAAGATATACACCCCTTTATTATAGCCTCCGAGAAGATTTGAAGCTGTTAAAGAACAATTCATGAATATAAGAAAGCCGTTAAATACAACAGGCTAGGACTGGCCGTTTTGCCATTGGCTGAGTATTGTAGAACAACGGCAGGTTGACCAAGGCAAAATGGCATAATATCAAGTCCAAGCCTGAAATACAATTAACGTATAATGACGTACGGTGCAATTTTTCACGCAACGCCGTTGTCTCTAATAAGTAGAGGATACTGGCAAAGCGTTCTGGTACACGCGTAAAAATGTCGCAAGTTGTTACAGCATTGTTGCCTGAACAATGCTGTAACAACTTGTTGACATATGTGAACAACATTGATAAATGAACAACATTGTTCATCATTGTTTCAACAAGTTGTCACAGCTTGATGAAACAACAACCGTTGTTCACGCATGTTGCATGTAACAACCGAAGAACGTGTTGATACATCAACCATGTTCACCATTGTTGTAACATTGTTGTTCATCGTTGTTATTTCGTCATGCTGTTACAACATGTTGTATCATGAGCGAACAACGTTGTTGGAACAACTTGTTCATGACTGTTGATTTATCCGTGAACAAGTTGTTCGAACCATAAGTGAACAACTTGTTGACAACTTGTTCATGGCGAGCAGCACAACATTGTTCACGGATGGCAGCACAACATTGTTCACGCCTGTCGACAACCGTGAACAAGTTGTGCGTTTTTACGCGTGTAGTTGTAGTCAGCCAACACCATCGAACGTCATTATGCAAATGGTCTATTAACAAATGTTTCTGAGAGTGGTATCCGTATGTGTACATTTAGTACATACGGCGCATGTGCGAGCTTGGTGCAATGTACAGCTATACCTATACCTGGCACTTTGCAGTCCTCGAACACCAGCTCAGCGGTATTGGAACCTCGCATTCCTAACTTGTCAAGCTTAAGGCCAGTAGAAAAGCCAGGAAAATCCTTAAAAAAACAAAAACAAACCGATAATCCAAAGTTTGAGTTAAAGGGTCATACACGACTAAAAAAATGTTCTTTAAGTGGCCCAACCTTTTCGACAATAAAGCAACTGATTCCGTGTTGTGGTTTGGATGTGTTTTCGGTCTTAGCATAAACTAGTAAGACATCAGCATCTGGTCCATTAGTGATCCACATTTTAGTACCATTGAGGACGTAGTAATCTCCTGTGAGATACGGCAGTTAATTTATGGGCTGTTTACATGGGAGCTGGGATGGGACAAGTAAGTAGGATGGGACGTTTTTCATCCCGGGTTTATATGAGAATGTTTTCAAGCGGGACAATTGCGACCGGGGCGTTTCACAACACAGCTAGAAAGTTGTAAAAACCAGAGTCGGACTCGCCCTATGTGCCATTGTGCCAATGGTACATGCGCCTCCTTAGGATGCCGTTACTGCGCCCCTTTCCCGTTGTATAATATTATATTTGATATGTAGTGCAATTCCTATTTAAAAATCCGATTTTGGATTTATAGTCGTTTTACGTTTTAATCAGTAATGGTACAGCTAATAGTATATTACGATTAAATAATATTTTAGTACGCTTCATGCAGCTTTGGTATTTTATATCCTTCAAAACTCTTTCAAACCCCCCTCAAATGTAGGAAATGCTATTTCAGAGACTCTAAAATTCAACATTTTCCGGGGGAACATGCCCCCGGACCTCCCTAGAAGTTGGTCGCGCCTTCGGCGCTCCTTGCCCCTCCTTGCCCCACACGTAGTAAGTATTGCCTGTTTTGCCCCCTTGTTAAATATTCTGAAAGAAACCCTGACGGCGCCCCGTGGCACCGCCCCTAATACGAAGCCAGTCCGACTCTGGTAAAAACCACAGAATAACAGAGACATAAATAGAATTTTATGTATTATAAAGAGCTGCTGTCCTCCTAAACTAGCCGTTATCACTCATTTGTATCGAATAAACAGCTTAAGAATCAAAATAAATACTCGAAACGGTATCCGTCGTATCGTCCCGGTTAGGCGAGACAGAGCATTTATATGGCGAAAATAGTCCCTCTCAAGCCGGGATCCCGGTTAGCCAGGACGGGACAAAAACGTCCCGGTAAACACATTCTTCATATAAACGAATGTCATCAGGGGTGAGGGTGATTGGGTTATCAATGTCCAGTACACTGTCATATGGCCGGTTACCATCAATAAATAAAAGGCTTCTTACTTCAGAGTTTGCAATCTAAAGTACAAGACATGCACATATACAAAACCTTGTTTTTCTGCTTTTAACCTCATCGAGACAACGTCGGATCCGGAATTTGCTTCGCTCATTGCCAAGGCTCCAATATGCTCTCCAGTACATAGCTATACGACGAAAGAATATAAGGGTATTTTACGCGCGATAGCATGAATATTTGTCATTTACAGGTAATAGAACTTGATGGTTGACAGATCAAATTCTTCGGTTGGTCCAAAGTGTCCAATAACGGAACATTTCAGAACAGTGATCTAACCATAATTAGGCAGAAAAGACCTAGTACCTAATATGAACGAGTTTTCTGATTGGCTATAATTAACCAATCACATTGTCGATTATCAATTCGTTCCCATTCTCCTTACTGATTAAGGTTAGGGGAAGGTGTTGGCTTAGGTTACCTAAACCAATCAGAAGCCTTCTTAGTATCGTACACGCGTAAAAATCTCGCAAGTTGTTACAGCATTGTTGCCTGAACAATGCTGTAACAACTTGTTGACATATGTGAACAACATTGATAAATGAACAACATTGTTCATCATTGTTTCAACAAGTTGTTACAGCTTGATGAAACAACAACCGTTGTTCACGCATGTTGTAACAACCGAAGAACGTGTTGATACATCAACCATGTTCACCATTGTTGTAACATTGTTGTTCGTCGTTGTTATTTCGTCATGCTGTTACAACATGTTGTATCATGTGCGAACAACGTTGTTGGCTATAAAAATGTGCTGTTGGAACAACTTGTTCATGACTGTTGATTTATCCGTGAACAAGTTGTTCGAACCATAAGTGAACAACTTGTTGACAACTTGTTCACGGCGAGCAGCACAACATTGTTCACGCCTGTTGACAACCGTGAACAAGTTGTGCATTTTTACGCGTGTAGGTGATGACCCTAATTAGGGTACGCTCGTTTGAGACCATTCCGCAATGGAAATAGCCGGACTGATAACGTACGTGAACGCTAGTTTACTGAGAAACTCTTCTTTATCTGGGATACTCGGAATACTTTCCTTTAAGCTCTCTAGATTAACCAGAATAACCTATTGTAATTCAGGAATATTTCGGAAATTAATAACTTATTCCGCGGAATAACCCAAACAAACGCTTTTATTACTCGCATTATCGTTGTGGGGCAACTTTGTCTTTTTACTCTGTCTAACGCCAGACGATTTACTCGTCAAGGGGAAAAGTCTCGGAATGCCACGAATGAAAGGGGTATATAAACACATTATCTTCAAGACTTCAATGTCTAATATGTCAGAGTATATTAGCCTGCCACCATCTTACCTTTGGCAAGTATTTTTCCTTCTGTTTTTCATCCCCGTTTCTGCATATTTGGTTTACGCACAAGTTTGAATGAGCTCCGTAGCTCAAGCTAACTGAGGCAGATACTCTACTCATCTCTTCCATAACAAGACAGTGATCCATATATCCCATCTGTGATCCACCATAATCAGCTGTCCAACAATAAAATTTATTTGATGAATACTTACATCGATCGAACACATTTAAATTTCCAACGCAGCAGCCAGGTGAAGAATCAGACATAGTTTAATAACGCTGCTTAACGTCCTTCTGTCCTTCCTTCCTTCCATCCATCCATCCATCCATCCATCCATCCTTCCTTCCTTCCTTCCTTCCTTCCTTCCTCCCTCCCTCCCTCCCTCCCTCCCTCCCTCCCTCCCTCCCTCCCTCCCTCCCTCCCTCCCTCCCTCCCTCCCTCCCTCCCTCCCTCCCTCCCTCCCTCCCTCCCTCCCTCCCTCCCTCCCTCCCCTCCCTCCCCTCCCCCCTCCCTCCCCTCCCTCCCTCCCTCCCTCCCTCCCTCCCTCCCTCCCTCCCTCCTCCCTCCCTCCCTCCCTCCCTCCCTCCCCTTCCTTCCTTCCTTCCTTCCTTCCTTCCCTCCTTCCTTCACTCCTTCCCTCATTTGTTCGTTCGTTCGTTTGTTCATTCGTTTGTTTGTTCGTTCGTTCGAAATAAACGCGATGTTTTTGGAGCCAAACAGCGCACAGCCATTTATTACTGTAATTTCTTCTAACATCTACACTCAGTACCTGGAGCTGTAATTCCTAGTAGGCCCAGGTCACCAAGTTTTTTCCAAAACTCCTAAGAATAAACACTAACCTGTTAACAGTTATATATGATATAAATACATGTACTGAAAAGCGATATACTTAATATTTAACTGTAAAATATGATATACATGTATGATACCCTCATTTGTGGGAATGCATTTTCTTTGTCAATTTTGTCAGCATAAGGAGCAAGTTCCTTTTCAAAGAAATTATGGACAGTGTCTCGTAACTAGGAAACAAGAAGAAATAAAAAAAAAATGAGGCATAACTGTGCTGGTAGGGAGCAATATGATTGAACCACTGACATTGTTAAATAGAACCATTAGAGAGAGAGAGAGAGAGAGAGAGAGAGAGAGAGAGAGAGAGAGAGAGAGAGAGAGAGAGAGAGAGAGAGAGAGAGAGAGAGAGAGAGAGAGAGAGAGAGAGAGAGAGAGAGAGAGAGAGAGGAGAGAGAGAGAGAGAGAGAGAGAGAGAGGCTAGGTTGAAGAAGGGATTAGACATATTGAGGCTGGATGGAAGTGAGACAAGTCAAATCAACCTGAAGTCACATGCTGTTTGATGTCATGTCATGGGAACAAGGATGATGTCATAGTCAAATTCTATAATATTATACTATTATAGAACCGTAGGGTTATATAATAGTATTAGTCCATATATTGGCTATAGACCATTTTTTTACTTAGCTTGTTAAATGCAAAGGGGTTTATATGGGGGGAGGGGGTTGGGCAGTCAGGCACCACAGGTAGAATTTTTTGCCATTTGTTCTAAAACAGGGTCACAAAAATATTCAATTCCCTAGTCTGGAACAAGGGTTTCAAATATTCAGTGGTACACTCCATCATCCTACCTTCCAACGAGACAGGCCCCCGACTTCCCTCACCCCCCCCCCCCCCCCCCCGCCCCCCGCCCCCAACTATATACTGACTCAAGAACGGCACAAGTTATAAAATGCATGTTAAAGGCATTATTCACTATTCTAGGTCGTCTATTATAACAAATCGGGTTATAGATATAGGTTAACCTCAGCTTATATAAAGACCCACATTTTAATACGTGTTAAACGTGTCGTCGTGTTATATATTTAATACGTTTTAAAAACATTTTCACCTGTTTCTGCTCATCAGAGATCCCCGTCAAAGTATCGTCGATGTGGTAATCACGTTTATGTATCATCTGACCCACATTGCAGCTCGATCGGGTTATTCGCGGAGCTCTGAGACACCGAATGGTTCGTAGTAAAAATCTCATGTTTACGTTGGCGGCCATCTTGAACGATGATGCAATACCTAAAGACGTGACGTGATCTTAATTCCAAGATGGCCGCTTGAATAATTTTGGTTGAGTTATAAATTGTTTTGCATGTACAAAAACCCCTTCAAAAGACAATTTTTTGCACTCAGACTACAAGAAACCTGTAAAAAGACGATTTCACATGGTGCACGCCGAGTTTTAACAGGAACGTACAGCGTTTAGCCTGATTAAAATACATTTTGTTTTTGCATTACATCCAACATGGCGGCCAGGGAATAAAATTCCCTAAGATACCGCTAAATGTTATAATTCGTGTCTAGACTGTGACACAAAAAATATGAAACCGTTTCGTTAGATATTTTTCGTAATTTTAGTGCAAAAAAGCATTTAAGGGATTTGTGCATGCATAAATTTAAAAAACTTATTCTAGTCACGTGACCAGCTACATTATTATTGCTGTTTTTTCAAAAGACAATATAAATTTTTGAAACCAAATTCCGTGATTACTCGGGCTATTGTGGATTTGTGGTAGGCGTGAGTCTTAGTATTTATTCTGTGGCGCGAGTTTTAACTTTGGTAGACCTGCCAACTTTACCAAACACTAAATCTGGAGATTTTGAAATATAATGATAAAAAACCTGGAGACTGACAGCCAAACCTGGAGATTGCTGCATGTGATCTTCGTCGCCACTTAATTGCGCCATTTTGATTTTGACAACTCAGAACTTTTTTAATTTTATCATATCACCCGCTGAGCAAACAGTGTCACTAGCATTGCAGGCATTACTGATAATGATTAAGACTGTATTCAGGTGCTCTGTGCCTCGGCCGAAGTGCTATTGATGGTTTTCTTTAGTTTATGCTTTATTTTAATTTTTCAGAGTATTTCTATTGGCATTTTTAAGAATTCTCGCTTGCCGTGAGAAGTGGCAGTCATACCGGGTGACCGGGAGAAGTTGTCTGATACCGGGAGTCTCACGGTCAAACCGTGAGAGTTGGCAGCTCTGCTTTGGCTCACTCAATATGTGTCCGTTTCTTTTTTTTTTCATTCTTGCGCAATCCCCGACCCGGTGTCCTTCGGTGTACGTCAATCGAGCTAACAAAGTGCTTAGCCTGCTCAGTATAGGAGAGAAGAGTCTGCTATTTAACACCGCTAATTGTGTCCCGTCAAGTTTATGCAAATTAGTTATATTTTAACTCAGTAGCCGGGCGACTGTTGTTATGTGAAATTTGTTCACTTATATAGATCTATCTGGCAGAAATGCTTAGTCGAAAGCTAATATTTTAAAAAGTTTAGCTTCAAACTTGTTTTGACTATATTCTTTCTGCCCGTGCAAATAAGTGTGCGTGAAAGTCAGTGTAATAAGCAGTTAAGCGAAAGCATGGGAGGGGTTGGATATTGTAAACAAAAGCTCATACAGCCAAGCAGAGATTATCCGCACCTTTGTTTATGAGGACCCTCAAACATGACATTCGTAGATAATTACTAAACGTTATGTAAAACGTAAATGTAAACCGTTAGAAGCGACATGGCAGAAAACCAAGCGATTCGGTGAGGATATCTCTTCGGATTTCTTCTATTTCTTCTGAAAATGTTTTGTTTTGGGTACAAGTAATGAAGAGGAAGCAAGAAAAGCTTACAATCTTGAAAGAGGTATCAGTAAATATTTTTATGAATGAAGAAGTAAACATTAGTTTCGTACATGCGCAGAACGGACTGGAGGGCACCTTTAAGTTTACTTAAAAGTTAATTATTCGCATAGTATAGCTTAGAACTTTACGAAATTTTCGAAGACTGGTATTTTGAACGTGTTCTTACTGCTCGTGTAAATGAATCTACGTAAAAGAGTTTGAAAAGGCTACAACTGAGTGTTGGCGAAATGTATCTACTGAGATAATAAATTTTACCGAAATGTCTGGCCATGTCTGATTGCATAATTAATTTGATTCTTTTTAGTAGCCAATGAGAGACAACTACCAAAATCTGGCAGCATATGGACTCTTCTCTCGCGTCCATTTCCCCCCGCACAATTCAAATTCTCGCTTCTCAACTTGATACATACAATATTACGTCAGCCAATCAGGAGGTAACGTTTCCGATTGTATTCTGTTTTTGTATTGTTTACTGTTCTCAAGGGAATCGAGAACAATCAGCTATTCAGCTCATTTATACTTGAAACAATACAACTCGGTTGCAACAGCCCATTTATCTAGCTAACGAGCCGCTCCCTTTTCCATCAGTGTTGAACGAGGTCAGTGGATCTTTCAAATTAGACCCCGTTTACACTAGAGCAAAAGTATCCGGATTCACATTGTTTTTTATTCCCATGAGGATGAAAAACAATGTGAATCCGGATACTTTTGCTCTAGTGTAAACGGAGCCTTAGACTGATCACTCGAGCCATTGAGACACGGCCTACAAAGGACCACAAGAAGCGAAGAAGATTTCTGATGGAAAACTGTCTTCGTACGTGGAACTGCCATATCTGAAACCGGCTAAATATATTTCGCCAGTGTTAGTTTAGTTAGATGTTGTTTTTATGCCGGTTCTTTGTGCAATCCACCACTTCGGTGGTTTGCATGGCTGGGTGTAAAATAAGGAATGTTTGGGGACAATCGACAACATTAGAATAACTGTATGGCATAAACACACTAACTCATCAGGAACATTCCAAAATGCCGAAGCACATTCCAAAATGAAGCGCGCTTGCAGCCTACTTGCTAAACGTAATTCAAATAAGAATTATGTAACCAGATTCATCGGAAAACGCCTTAACATACTGAACAACGAACGCATAAAAGTGCTACCTTTAATAAGTGCGTGACAAAAATAACTGAATCATATAAAAATATATAACAGATTGTCACTGTTATTAGTCACTGTGCATGTGATTTGACAACCTAAAGTGGTCCCGACAGTACATATCATATGTCACAAATCCTCAAACTACAGAGACCTGCACTAATTAAGGAATCGCGAAAGTTTGTATATAAAAGTAATAGTTCAAAGTCGGCTGTCAAATCTTCAGCGGTTTAACGGTAATTCACGAGCAGTCCCAGTCTTGAATTTTTAGATCATCCGGTGCAGGCAGCCATACCCTTGACCAAATCTTGAAGGTACACAAATGGGCTTCGTTCACGCAGCTTGACTGAGAGGCATCGGCAATACAGCTCACTGGAACCATCTTCGTTTCGATTCGGTACAAACTGCCTTGGACAACTTGGACACTCGCCTTAATTGAGTTTGGCTGGATAGCGAATGTCCAGCCACTTGTGACCTCGGCGTTGTTGAACTTTTGTTCGGCAGCATGCAATCCTGCTATAAGATCGCTGTAATCGGCTATATCCGCGTTATCTATTGGTTCTATGCCGCCCACAAGAGTAGCGGATGCTACTACTATCATCGTTAAGGCAAAAACAGCCACAAAGAACAACTTGCGGGCAATTGTAGACGCCATCTTCAAGCGTACGTGTTCACAGGATTGCTTCTCTTTGGCCAACTGATTACGAAGTCGATTAAGTCCGTTTTCCACGCATGCATGGTTTTTCACTTAATCACTTTCTTTTGTTAGAGTGTGAATATATTAGTTCCTGTCTGGAGCGTTTTCAAAAGCAAAATAAAAGGTCTGCCTGGCAGAGAAAAAGGTCTCTATTAAAGCCTGGTTTCCATATAGCCGTAAGAGCCGGCGGCATGGCTGCGGCAAGGGGCAATGGTCCAATCGCATACAGCTTTTTATTGCTGGCTAATCAGTCAACACTAGGGGCGATGGTCCAATCATAGACAGCCATGCCGTCGGCTTTGAAAGTTGGAAATGAACAATGCACGCACCGCCCGCGCGGGCAAAGTGCACGTAATTGAAAACATTATTCTTTAATCAGTGACGGCAGTAGATGTTTATCAGTCAGTTCGCCAATCGGAATGATAAAGAATGTATCCCCGCGCCCCACCTCATGATATATTGCGGAGGTTAGCCCCCTTGCTAGAAATAGAGGGGGCTATAGCCCCCTAGCCTCCTCCCCTGTCTTGCCGCTCTTGGTTTAATTTTGACATGGATTAATTCGAGAGAAAATTTGGGCTCTCAGTAACAATGTGCCTTATGACGTAGGCAGATCAATCAAAATTTATTGACCATATTAATAATTATTACAGCGAGATAGAGATTAGCCTCCTCCACAGGCAACTCTTGTGTACGTCAGTAAAGTTAACTTACCTAAAGGCGTTATCGATTTGTATATATGTTATTTAAGTCCATAAAATTCTTTAAAATTCCATAAACAAAGCATATTTTGTTGATAATGTGCGCGGCGAAAATTTATATTCACGTTCAAAATATACTTTGTTTATGGAATTTTAAAGAATTTTATGGACTTATTAACATATATATATACAAATCGATAACGCCTTGAGGTAAGTTCACTTTACTGAGGTACACAAGAATTGCCTGTGGAGGAGGCTAGATAGAGATAAGTATTAGAGATTTTGTTTTACAAGTAGTAGAATAGAAATAAGTATACTACTCAAATCAGTAGAGCGGGACATGGATGATTTTTTTATCGCTTCCGAAGTGTCAGTTTTATTAACCGCGGATCAATATTAAAGCAATCACGAGGTGTATTCTCATGTACCACGTGATAAACATCCAATTGTTAACTCGTAAACAAGCTATCACGTGGTACATAAGAATACACGTCGTGATTGCTTTGAAATTGAGCTGCGGTTAACGAAACTGTCGCTTCGGAAGCGATGAAAACATCGTCTATGTCTCGCTCTACTGATTTGACTAGTAAATTAAGATTTCATTTTGTCTGTCAAATGAATTGATTAATTACAGATTATTTTTACATGTGTTACAATATTACATTTTTTCTTAATTTTTTTCAGTTCTATACGGATTTCAGTGATCAGGATTCGCGTCGGTTTAAAAGACTGGTGATGAGTAGTAATGTCTTACTGAGCGATGTGAACTAGTGTGGAAAAAAATGTTGCTACTTTTCGTGGCCATGTGCAAAACAATGTTTGTTTTCATCTTCACCGTCCTCCTCAAGATTTATACAACATTCCTTTCACGGAAACGACGATCGCTAACGCCATTCTGATTTATATCCGAGCTGGATGGTATTTACACCAAGGAGAAGACGCTTAGCACGTTTCCTTCTCGTTGTTTTTTTCTTCGCTGGTTGTATAACACTGTTTCAACTATGGAGCTTGGATTCGTTACCCCAAAAATATGTTGGAAGACCAAGCGAAAGTGGGCTTCTGTCAGGTATTAAACTAAGCGACGATACGGGCTTTATTCTCCTACGTCTATAGCTAAAGCGTTTGTGTAATCTTAAGTATTTGTTAAAACTGGATCCGTCAGCAGAGATAAAGGAAAATTCATGGTATTTATATTGTATGCATGAATATATAATCTGTCATAATAAGTATGGTAATATAGATAACAAACGATCGGGTGACCGCCTTGTAGCCTTTGTTGTTTGTCATGTTGATTAAAACGTGTGGCCTTCTGATTTTCATCTTTACCAAGCAAATAAAGCTGGGTTTCTTTATAGATAATTGACCTTTATACATGTATATGGTGCTAAAACGCTTTATCCAATCGAAATTATTGTTTTTTGATGAAATATCAGGAGTGGAAGAAATGGCCAAAATCAGACAAAATGAATAGGGTCCCCCCCCCCCCCCCCCCCCCCCCCCCCCCCCCCCCCCCCCCCCCCCCCCCCCCCCCCCCCCCCCCCCCCCCCTTCACATTTTGACTGATTTTTTAAACTATGGCCATTGATTTAGCACGAATAAGTCTTTCTCATTGCTACAAAAGGTGCAGAAACGCTTTATCCAATCCAAATTATTGTTTTTTGATCAAATATCAGCAGTGGAAGAAATGGCCAAAATCAGACAAAATGAATAGGGTCCCCCTTTATATTTTGACTGATTTTTCAACTTTTGAAACTATCCAGATTATTTTACTCTGCCCAACATTAGACATTAGTATAAATACACAGTTCATTATAGAAAATCACACGCGCTGATTGGTCGAGCTACTTCGGATTAATTCACCTACAGCGTTTATTGAAAATGGCCACCAGCCAAGTTGATCATGCAACAGACGAGGAAATTAACAATTTTAAAGAAAATGTTGTTCCTAAAAGTACAAAAATGTGTATTTATACTAAAACAATTATTTGCCTCAGGCTCAGTGAATATCGGTGAATAATAACCTCGACTTCGTCTCGGTTATTATTCACCGATATTCGGTGAATAATTGTTAAATATTACTTGTCAAGCCAAATGCCTGGTTTCTATAAGATCATCTTGATTGCCCCAATTGTCGTGATCCTAAATCCATCCAATCAGATTGGGTGATTTTAGATATCTCTAGTCTTATTCGAGAGATGTACTAGGTAATTGGGGTGATCAATCTGATTGTGACAATCTCATAGAAACCAGAGGCCTTAAGTGGACTATGTAATCAATAATCAATCGAAAAATCAATAACAATCAATGCATGTATCAATTGATTGATTTTGGTAATAGATGAACCTAAATGGTTTACTGGTTTACCAGATTTTGTAAATATTGAAGTAATCTTCTTATAATTGTTCTATTTATTTCAATATTTAAGTGAAGTCAAGAGATGTTCATGTTCCTAAGTCTATAAGTCTTTCTTGGTACTCCAAGACAACAAGTGTGACATGGATCCATAGTGCATGGACCCCATCTGTGAGTTTAACTTACAGTACTGCATACCTTTATTATATACAAAAAAAAATTATTCTGTAAGGAAGAAAGAGAGAAAGAAAGGAAGGAAGGAAAGGAAGGCAGGGAAGGAAAGGAAAGGAAAGCAAGGGAAGGGAAGGGAAGGGAAGGGAAGGGAAGGGAAGGGAAGGGAAGGGAAGGGAAGGGAAGGGAAGGGAAGGGAAGGGAAGGGAAGGGAAGGGAAGGGAAGGGAAGGGAAGGGAAGGGAAGGGAAGGGAAGGGAAGGGAAGGGAAGGGAAGGGAAGGGAGGGGAGGGGAGGGGAGGGGAGGGGAGGGGAGGGGAGGGGAGGGGAGGGGAGGGGAGGGGAGGGGAGGGGAGGGGAGGGGAGGGGAGGGGAGGGGAGGGGAGGGGAGGGGAGGGGAGGGGGAGGGGAGGGGAGGGGAGGGGAGGGGAGGGGAGGGGAGGGGAGGGGAGGGGAGGGAGGGAGGGAGGGAGGGAGGGAGGGAGGGAGGGAGGGAGGGAGGGAGGGAAAGAAAGAAAGAAAGAAAGAAAGAAAGAAAGAAAGAAAGAAGGAAGGAAGGAAGGAGGGAAAGGAGTGGAAGGGAGGGAAGGAAGAAAGGAAGAAAGAAGGAAGGAAGGAAAGAAAGAAGGAAGGGATGGAAGGAAGGACTCAAGGAAGGATGGAGGGAGGGAAGGAGGGCAGAAAGGAAGAAAGATTAAGAAAGAACGAATGAATGAAAGAAAGGAAGAAAGCAAGGAGGGGAGGAAACAATGAATGAATGAATGAATGATTGAATGAATGAATGAATGGAGGAATGAATGAAAGAAAGAAAGAAGGAATCCAAAAATAAACTCATTCATGCACTTAACTCACTATATTATATTATTTATTTTCTTTTATTTTTCACTTTATTTATTTATTTATTATTTTAATATTCATTTTAAGTTACGTGGTCATCTAAATGTTCATGTGTGGTTGGACTGGTGTGGAACTACAATCAATGATCTACGAAGGAATATTCACTTTCCTACATACCCAGACGTTCGGTTGAAAACAAAGCTGTTTCATCTTTCTCACGATTCACACAATTATGGTCAAAGAGTTTTTGGCTACCTACATCCACCTAAAGCAGGTTTGTTTGGGGTTTTTTATTATTTTTTTTAAACATGTTTTGGAATACAAGTTTACATTTTCTCCAAGAGCAAAGATCATCTAGCCGGAGATTATGTCAAAATATAATATTACAAATTAAGTTCACTAAAGAATTTTTGGACTTCTGTAAGAATTGCTAAAAATGGCGTAACATAGCCCCTTTAAACCACACTTTACTTTTCGCCCAGGCTACTACAAGTTCGCTATTTCCTCGGACGATTCTTCGGAGTTGTGGTTGAGCACCGACGAGGATCCGACCAACTCCCGACTGATCGCATGGGTCGGCAAGCGCAACAACTTCACGTGGGACGGCGCGACGGGCGATGGCCAATTCACCAAGTATAAATCTCAGATCTCTAAGGACATCCTCTTAAACCCCGGTCAGCGCTACTTCGTCGAAGCTCTTCACAAACAGTCGTCCATGTACGATCATTTACTTGTTGCCTGGAAACTGCCACGACTGGGCAACTTCAGTCACATCTCGAGCGGGCGTATATCGCAGTACATTCATCCGAACGATTTACACAACCTGGACGTTTCCCGATACGCGCAGCACGTCCCCCTTACTCCCGCGACTCTCCAGCCTCCGTTTATCCCAGAAAGGCTCCGAGAGACGTTCGGCGGAGACACACGAAGATCCGTCGCCGGGTCACCGTCAAAGTCTATTCGGCCTTCACTCCATCGGGAGTGCCCGTATTCTCCGAGTTATTTGGTCGACTTTAACGTAACGCGTTACGAAGGGGTCTATTTGGTTCACGAGACGGCGGTCTATCCAAACGACCACACCCATCTTCGCCACGTGGAAAGGTATGATACTGTGGCATATTTTTATTTATAAAAGTATATATAGTTTATTATATATGACAATGGCGTCATTTTTCTATGTGCACTGTATGAGCAATGGGACGTAACTCAATGCAGTGCATGAATACAGTATAGTACAGTACAGCATGGCCAGAAATATAAGACACCAGGTGGCCAACTTATGCGCACAAATTAGCAAATTTAGAATTTCAATAATGCGGAATTGTCAAGTTCTACTAGAGGAAATTGTAAATATGCTACGTGCAGAAGTGAATAGGAAGATATTATCTTCAATTCTTTCTCAAGTCTATAACACGTTAAAATACTTCAACCTTCAGTTATATTAAAGTGCCTATGTCATCCTCAGGAACTTTACATATTTATACTAATTGGAACATTCTGAGAAGATTTGTAATATATCTTCTCAGGCGAAAATTTCATCTTCATGGATTTTTTTTGCCGTTAAAGTTGACGGAAGGGACGTCAAAAGAGGAATCTGTAAAGTGGTTTTCATATAGACAAATTCCTCTTTCGACGTCACTTCGGTCAACTTTAACGGGAAAAAATCCATGAAGATGAAATTTTCGCCTGAGAAGATATATTACAAATCTTCTCAGAATGTTCCAATTAGTATAAATATGTAAAGTCCCTGAGGATGACATAGGCACTTTAAGGCTAAAGAATGGACGTTCATTGTGCCCGAATGACTGCCATAGTATTTGAACTGAAAGGTCTGAAGTCTACTGCTTTTTTTGCTGCTTTAAACGTCGGTCGTTAATCTCCTTACGTCCAAATCTGTTGTACGAAAGATAATCTCGATAACAAAGTTTGATTAAAACATTCGAGTGTTTTACCGATATGTGCCAAATTAACTATTTTGCTTATTTTCACTGTTTATTTTCTACCATCCCAGTTACGTGTAAAAGGGACCGCTTTCTCCAGTTTTAAAAGCAACCTCCTATCCTACTACATAGCAGCAGTACTTCAAATTTACAACCCTGAAGACCCCAGATCATGGAAATCGATTTGCACAAAATGCAACTCAACCCGAGGTCTCAACGAAGCGATCCGTTCCTGCATCTGATCTCTGAAACTTATATTATTATTATTATTATTATTATTATTATTATTATTATTATTATTATTATTATTATTATTATTATTATTATTATTATTATTATTATTATTATTATTATTATTATTATAATAATTATTATTATTATTATTTACTTATTTACTTTGTTTACCTGGGACCGCAGTAATTGGCATTAAGCTGTTGTGGACACCCTGCCACGTAATTGTAAATTTGTTATTGTGATTTAATTGTAAATGTACTTATTTATTATTTTATTATTATTAACTTTACTGAAATCTAATTACTTAAAGCACACTCACTCACACAATGCACCTATGTACTAGTATACCAATGTGGCAAAACGTAATAAATAAATAAATAAGTGAAAAGTCAAAAGAAAAGTATACAATTCCGTAAATAACAGACCAATTAACAAATAGATTCCATTTTGCCGTTGTCTGTTCAGTTATAGATGCACAGATGACGTCACAACGTGGTAAGAACAAAAAAGTGGCCCACGAGACGCAGTCGAGTGGGTCACTGATGTTCTTACCACGTTGTGACGTCTTCTGTGCATCTATAACTGAACAGACAACAAAAAAATGGAATCTATTTGTTTTATACAATAAGAATTTAAAAGGTCTTTGTCGAAACTCTTGCCGGATTTTGAAACATGAAGAAGGAAAAAAGCAAGTCAGCTGACATGATCTGACGTGAACATGTGTCTGTCCTCTAATAGATCATGGCCAACAACCAATGAAAACACGCATAGCAACCAGGGTATTGTATAATAGTGATTTAGAACTGTTAGAACTGATAGGTTCAAATCAGCGGACTGAATTTTATACTGAATTCTTCATTTTAGCCCCCAAAGTACACCACAATGCCCGATAAAATTATTATAATTGTTGTTATCCCCAGGTACAGGCCATGCTTAGAGGGACGGATGGTCGACTCTCACGGCCAGCGTCTCACGGACTTGGTAGACGATGATGATGACGAGGACGTTGAAATGGATCCACCGACGTTATGGACTAAACTAGCTGGCGCAAAGAACGCTTATCAGACCAATGAAAGAGAAATACTATTAGCCGCGAAACCCAAGACTTCAAATCTCGGCAGAACTAGATCCGCTTCGATGAAAGACCATGGAGATACTGTTGATTCGAATAAGTTTAATAAGAGGAAAATTTTAGCCGCAGCGTTACCAGTTTTGAAAGGTGCCCCAAATGAACTACGTCATCTGAGATCTATAAATACATCGCACGTCAGTAGAACGCAAGTGACGTCATCACGTCCCCATCGTCGTGGGGGGATAGACGGTGGCTTAAAACGTGGAAAAGATCCGGCGAAAAGTCAAAGGAAGTTGGATGTCGCGGGGGTGAGGAATGTTAACGATATCGGAGCAAGGAGGCGGAAAGTGGGGGGTATTGGGAATGAGTTGGATAATATTGTGTTAAGTAGAGCTGGTGATGGCTCGAAAAGGAGGTACGAGGAGCGGGGTAAGCGGGATAAGGATGGTAATGAGGGGATAACTAGAGCAGGTGATGGTTTGAAAAGTAGATACGAGGAGCGGGGTAAAGGGGATAAGGTTGGTAATCAGGGGATAACGAGAGCTGGTGACCGCTTGAAAACGAGATACGAAGAGCGGGGTAAAGGGGATAAGGATGGTAATGAGGGACTAAGGACGACCGGTGATGGCTTAAAAGGTAGGCAAGAGCAGTGGGATAAAGAGGGAAAGATTGGTAATGAAGGGTTACGAAGAACTGGTAAATACGAACAACGGGATACCATGGATAGCCATAGTAAACAAGGGTTACGGAGAACTGACGGTACATTGCGAAGCAGATACGAACAACGAAATACCGGGAATAAGATTGGAGATATAAGGCCGAGGAGCAATCATGGTGCCTCTAAGAGCAGACGAACGCAGCAGCGAGGTCACATTGACAAGCCGGTCCGTAAGAAGAAGAGACGCGTTGTTAATAAAAAGAAGAGGAGAATATGGCGACGTACGACTAAATCGGCGGAGGATTGGAACACCGGGATTCCGTCGAATCTCGCGGAAACCATGCGCAGACTGAAGAAAACTGGTGTGTGGGATTTTGTCAAAGCGTACGCGAAGGAGAAGAACTTGTTGTTTACTAAGAAGACATGGATGTATGTTGTTTGGAAGTATCTGCGTTATCATAAAGCAAGAGCTCGCGAGAAGATTGTGGAATTTGTGTACAAGCAAAACGCTCCCACATGTCGCACCGATGGGAACATATTACTTAACGGGGACGTAAGTAAGAATATTACACCTCAACTGTAAAATGATCAATCAGAGAGCTAGATTTGTATCACGTGACCGTGAGTGAGTTTATTATAAACATTAAGAGAATCTTTTTTATTCGAAGGTGGTAAACGGTGTTGTTCTCAAGTATTTAAAAGATCTTCGCAGAGAATTAGGAAGGTTCGGATTTTATTATTTTATTCTTTCCTTCGTTCCCTCCTTTTTTTTCTTTTTTTCTTCCTTCCTTCCTTCCTTCCTTCCTTCCTTCCTTCCTTCCTTCCTTCCTTCCTTCCTTCCTTCCTTCCTTCCTTCCTTCCTTCCTTCCTTCCTTCCTTCCTTCCTTCCTTCCTTCCTTCCTTCCTTCCTTCCTTCCTTCCTTCCTTCCTTCCTTCCTTCCTTCCTTCCTTCCTTCCTTCCTTCCTTCCTTCCTTCCTTCCTTCCTTCCTTCCTTCCTTCCCTCCTTCCTTCCTTCCCTCCTTCCTTCCTTTCTTCTACTATCCTTCCTTCCTTCCTTCTATGCTTCCTTCCTGCCTTCCTCTTCCTGTTACATATCATTTGTTATCTATGGTTTAGAGATTTCCAGTTGAAACGTATTATTAATGTGGAAGAGAATCACGATGTTTTAAAAGGAGATCGTTACTTTTTAGAATTGGTAAGTTAATACGCGCGTGGTTTTTTTACACCGTTCACGCTTTGCACGAACGAGTTGAAAATGGCGATGAAGGTCACAAAACGCAATTGTGTTCATTTCTTCGGATGTTCGCTTAACGTTAGTACAAATTTGTTCCCAAATTTCCAATTCGTATTATGGCGGCTGGCGTTTGTTTCAGAGATGTCAAGTTCCATTTGTCTTCTCGTCTTTGGAAAGATTCTCCTGTTTAAGAACTTGTTTTAAGAACTTTGTTTTGACAATTATAACTAATTTATTACTGCATGACATGATCTGTCAGTGGAAATCTGAGAAGATTACGTCGAAGACTAAAATTGCAAACCTTGAATTTACTCTACTTTGGTGGGATAATATTTGTTGAGTGCCTACTCATTTTTAACACTATGAGGCGTGGACCTCTCCCCGTGCTGAATAAAATCGTTCGGCGTTAGCCAGAATAAACCTTAAAGACTCATCTTCAGCCTTCATATTTAATACATTCCTTACTGAGCCGACCAAAACGATCCTCCATTGTCTTACTCTGTCAAACACCAGACGATTTTACTCGTCAAAAGGAGAACCCTCAGGCATCCTTGGCAGCAATGGATTAAACAGTGCACAGTTCGCTTATACTAGATGTTAAGACTCTAAGTTATATATGTATTTTACTCTGGCTCTAAAGGGGACAGTGTTAGTGAGTGCCTGTATGTCGACACTGAGAGTTTCACCGGCATTCAAACAGTTATACGGGTTTGATCCCATCTTGCATGGATTCAGTGTTTTCTGGACTAGCTCGAAAGACTTCTTTCCAGCGTACGGCTTAGATGGTTTTTGTTTTGTTTTGCAGGACCTCCAGGTCAATGGTGAAAGTAAGTTTGTGTGATTTACTATAAGACAAGTTGTTTATATAGGTTAGTGTGGTATCGAGAATGACAGCGGTGACGGTGGTGGTGATTGTAGTGTTGGCGTTGTTGTTGGTGGTGGTGATTGTAGTGTTGATCGTGGTAGTGGCGATGGTGATGGTGATGGTGGTGGCGATGTTTGTGGTGGAGTGGTAATGTTGACAGTGGTGATGGTGGTATTGTTGGTGGTGATGATAGTGGTGGTGATGTGTAGGTAATGGTGTTGGGCGTGATGATAATGGTTGTGGTTGTGGTGGAGTAGTGATGTTGATGGTGGCGGTTGTAGTTGTGATGTTGACGGCAGTAGTGATGATAATGGTGGTGGTGGTACTGTAGGTAATGGTGTTGGTGATGATGATAATGGTTGTGGTGGAGTAGTGATGGTGGGGCTTGTAGTGGCGATGTAGACGGCAGTGGTGATGATAGTGGCGACTTTGAGCGGCGATCGTTCTTACATTCCAGTTAGGAATATCCGTCAGGTTCGTTTATACTTAAGTGTCTGATTGATCCTTATCTAAGTAACGTGTGTGAGTTATTTAGGTGTGGGAGTGGTTGGCGTTGTAGGAAGTCTAATGTTGTCAGTGAATGTTATAAATATTGTCCGTTATGAATAATATGTCTCATGTAGGGTACCATTAGTGCTTTGGGATTGTTGTGGTTTACTTTAATTAACGTCAAAATTCTTACTTTAAGATGAAACGCTTCGTTTGTCAGATTACGTCTACTTGCCACTTGGCGAAAAATTATTTTGTTCGCCTCAAGATTTTCGGTGGCGTACAGATGTCACTGTTCATGTCATTGTTCCAGGTAATTCCTTCCTTCCTTTCCTCCTTTCTTTCTTTCTTTCTTTCTTTCTTTCTTTCTTTCTTTCTTTCTTTCTTTCTTTCTTTCTTTCTTTCTTTCTTTCTTTCTTTCTTTCTTTCTTTCTTTCTTTCTTTCTTTCTTTCTTTCTTTCTTTCTTTCTTTCTTTCTTTCTTTCTTTCTTTCTTTCTTTCTTTCTTTCTTTCTTTCTTTCTTTCTTTCTTTCTTTCTTTCTTTCTTTCTTTCTTTCTTTCTCTCTTACTCTCTCTCTCTTTCTCTCTCTCTCTTTCTCTCTTTCTTTCTTTCTTTCTTTCTTTTTTTCTTTCTTTCTTTCTTTCTTTCTTTCTTTCTTTCTTTCTTTCTTTCTTTCTTTCTTTCTTTCTTTCTTTCTTTCTTTCTTTCTTTCTTTCTTTCTTTCTTTCTTTCTTTCTTTCTTTCTTTCTTTCTTTCTTTCTTTCTTTCTTTCTTTCTTTCTTTCTTTCTTTCCTTCCTTCCTTCCTTCCTTCCTTCCTTCCTTCCTTCCTTCCTTCCTTCCTTCCTTCCTTCCTTCCTTCCTTCCTTCCTTCCTTCCTTCCTTCCTTCCTCCTTTCCTTTCCTTTCCTTTCCTTCCTTCCTTCCTTTATTCATTCCTTTATTTCTTCTTTCCGTCCTTTCTTCCTTCTTTCCTTGCTTTCTTGTTCAACGTTGCATTGTGTGACATTATGTCGTTATTATCAATTGATAAATTACATATCAATAGTTACAATTTCTTATAAGGATTCTCAACGTGGCCGTGTCGAGGCATATCAAAGGCGCTCCAGGCAGCCGCCATACCACACAGTTCAGACCACGGATCCCAGCTAAGGCATATGTGTTGATTTTACGGAGGGAGGAAAACCGAAGAACCCGGCGAAAAAACCCTCGAAGCACAGGAGAGACCAACTAAACTCTACTCACATGAGTTCCAAGCTTGAGAACGGGGGGTCCTTCCCAGACGGTCACCCACTTGGATGGGTATCCAAGTACTAACCCCGTCTTGACTGGGCTTAACTATTGGTGAGAGGCAGCACTCTAACAGCACACGGCACCCGTTCTCCCGTTGTGTGTTGTGTCTTTCTCGTCTTATCTTTTTTATGTTATTTTTTCTGTTTCTTATTTTGTTTATCTTATGTTTTCAAGTCAAAGATCTAGGGAAATGGGTGAAACACTTTATTGACGATATGTCTGAAGTAAGTGAATTTCTGTCTGTCTGTTTGTCCGTGTATGGTTGCTTGAATGTTTTTTGTTGTTGTTGCTGTTCTTTTCTTCAATTATTTTGTTTGTACATGTCCGTACTATTCTATTTCTCAGCTATATCAAGAAACCCAAGATCCGCATGTCAACGTTATCATCGTTGATTTTAATAGCACTGACATCAATATTGAACAAGCCCTGGCACGCAGTGCTTTGAAAAGGTAAGCGCTTACATTCACACACACACGCTTACATTCACTCACATTCGCACGCTCTTGGTAGCTCACCCTCACAATGACGCTCACCCTAACTCAACCCCCACACTCACCCCAGCACTCACACTCGCATCCATCCCAACTCTCACTCTAACACTGATTCTCACACACACTCACGCTTACCTTCGTACTGACCCGCACACTCCCTGCCCATCTCTTCCCTCACTCATTCTCGCACTCACACTGTCTTTCACTCACGCTCACACTCACCCCATCACTTACACTGGTACTGACTCTCAACCCACCACCTACACTTACACTCACGCTGACGCTCACCCACCCTCACCCCACCACCTACACTTACACTCATGCTGACGCTAACCTACCCTCACCCCATCACCTACACTTACCCTCACCCCCTAACATAATTAAAGCATTGAGCTAATAGGCATTGCCAGGCTGGACTTTGTAAGACACTCCAGTCTTATCAGACACGTAACGAACTTTCTATAAATATGTGTATAGATATCAATTGGTGAAAGTCAACGGCTCTTTTCAGAGAGCCCTAGGAATCCAGATAGGAGCAGATGCAGTAAAGGTTTGTTTTTGAATTGTTTAACCCCGACTTAATTTAGGGAAAGATGACACTCAGTACTGTACCAAATAATTGTTTAGGATTGACTTCATGGCTCCTCATTTTTTTGTTTTTAGAATCCCAACGATATTATTTTTACATGTGATCTGCATCTAGAGATTCCAAATAATATGATAGAGATTATACGAAAGGTATGTTAGTCGGTCGATCGGTCGGTCGGTCAGTCAGTCGGTCGGTTGGTCGGTCGGTCGGTCAGTCAGTCAGTCAGTGAGTCAGTCTGACAGTCAGTCAGTCAGTCGGTCAGTCGGTCAGTCGGTCAGTCGGTCAGTCGGTCAGTCGGTCAGTCGGTCAGTCGGTCAGTCGGTCAGTCAAACAACCGGCCTGCCACACCCCCAGGTTGCTATAATGCAGGTCTTTTAATTTGCAAAACTGACAGTCAGTTGCCTGGCTGCCAGTCAGTCAGTCAATCAGTAGGTCGGTCAGTTAGTCGGTCGGTCAGTCAAGTAGTCAAGTAGTCAGTTAGACAGACAGACAGACAGACAGACAGACAGACAGACAGACAGACAGACAGACAGACAGACAGACAGACAGACAGACAGACAGACAGACAGACAGACAGGAATCGAGCCTGCAGCCTTCCAATGAGTCTTCTTATCTTAATACTATCTGTTGTAGCATTGTGTTCAAGGGAAAATGGCATTTTCTCCCATGGTGATGCGTTTGGAATGTGGCTTCACACCATCTCTACCGTATGGTAAGTGAATTCGAATTGTTTCGTGACTTCTTTTTCCAATTCAGTTCTGGTTCGTCGTAGTATATAGGCATGCTTAGCATTCATGTTTAATATTTTAACTTTGCTTATAGCAATGGCGTGAACGTCCAAACACTGTTAACCCTTTGAAGCCTGAGGACGAGTCTTTAGTATTTTATCTGGCTAACGCCACCAGACGATTTTATTCGGCACAAGGAGAGGTCCAGGCCTCAAAGGGTTAAAACCTATCTCTTTAACCCTTTGAAGCCTGAAGACGAGTCTTTAGTAATTTATCTGGCTAACGCAGACGATTTTATTCAGCACAAGGAGAGGTCCAGGCCTCAAAGGGTTAACCTTTTCACTCGCGTTTTTGTTGTGTGCCAAGTTTTTCCTCCGTCTATAACGTTCGACAATTTTATTCGTCAAAGTGAGACCTCTCGGAAAGCCAGCGAAGGGTTAATTGCATGTTTCATATAGCACTTGTTGGTTTATTTTTTTCGTAGGAGAATGGGAGACGATGGGTTTTGGATTGTTCGCCATTTATAAATCAGATTTTGATCGCATTGGTGGCATGAATCACGAGGAGTTTAAAACAAAATGGGGAGGAGAAGACTGGGAAATGGTAGACAGGTACCTCATTTTTAAAATTTCCACTGTAGTTTATTCTTTGTTTCATTTCTTCTCTTATCTGCTAAATTCTCAACCGTTCTTCTCAGAACTACCAGTATACAGTAGCTACTCGCCACGGTTAATATATTTTTCCAAGCTATTCATATTCAAGCTTCTAGCAATATATGCGAAATTCAGCCGAAAATTGGTCAATATATAAAACAATTATTTTACAAGTTTGCTTCGAGTATAGTGGCGATATATTTGTTTTTTTCTCGTGGGTTGTTGAATTGTCGAGCTGTATCGTCTTACTTGATTTATTGATTTGTTAAAATTTTCAAATGGCAGATTGTTGAAGATACTCTAGCTGCTAATTTGATTCACTCAAGTGAATCCCATTTTCTAACAAAAATATGGTATAAAACTGTTCTATAAATCGTCCAGTCCTACATTTAAAAAGTGGTGAAAAATAGGACTTGGAAGCAATTCGTTTAATTTATTATCATGCTTCAAAATTGATCGGTACAAGGACAGACACTGATTGTTTCTGCGTTCATAAAGTGTTTTAAGTTTTAGTTTCTTGAGGGAGGCAGTATACGAAAGATGCGGATACACAATCTTTAAAGCTCTTTTTTGGATGTGTTCAATTTGGTCATATAGAATCAATGGAAGAGAAGAGTGCCAAACATGGCATGCGTATTCTAACACTGGACGGACAAAGGAACAAAAGACAGTGATTAGATTCTGAGCTGGAACGCCATACTTGTATATGGTATATTAAATATACCATGGTCATATAAAGTTGTAGGTTTGAGGAAAACCTTGAAACATCTTTTTTACATGGCGGCCATGTAATCATCTTCACACACATGCATCTGACAAAATACGGACTCCAACCAATAATGATGTTTAAACTCCGAGATGAAAACGAAACGTATAATTTGAAGAGTATATACGTGCACTGAGGCCATCTCCACACTAGTCCATTTTCAAACGAAAACGGAGACTTTTTGATACGGTTAGGCCTTTCGTCCACACTAATCCAGCGTCTTCGGTGACCGAAAACGGAGCGTTTCTAAAACGCTCTCCAGAGTGGAGACATTCGAAGACGCCGTTTTTCTGCACCAGTGTGGACGACGAAAACGAAGTTTTTCGAAAACACTCACGTCACGACGATCATGTGATCTGGGTTCCAGTCACCCGCGGCCTTTGTTCAGGGTCGTTTCGGCGTTTTAATGAGGATGGCAAAAACGATTCGAAAACGGTAGTGTGGATGGAAAACGTTTGATACGTTTTCGAGACGAGGTCTCCGTTTTCGTTTGAAAACGGATTAGTGTGGACATGTCCTGAGTTCATCTGCGTTTCTTTTTGGTTAGGTTTTTACAATACCAAATGGAAATCGAACGTTTACGTGTTCCGAGGTTTTATCATTTTTATCACAGTAAGAATGGGATGTGGGGAGAGTACGGCTTCGAAGATATCGTCTCGGACAACGTCGGTAGAGTTACCGAAGATCAGTTCGTCAAACCTTATGATCCATCAAGGGATTACGCCTCGCGGTATAGCTACAATGAACCGTTGATACCACAGATCTTGATGCCATAAGAGCTATATCATTCCTGGGTATGGGATCTAATGATATCTGTGTTATGACCGGCCTTTGAAGACTTATATGGAGCGCTGATACCACGGATTTTGGTAACATAAGAGCTATATTAATTGGATATGGGATCTAATGATATCTGTGTTATGACCGGCTACCTCTTGGTATAGTCACGATGAACCGTTGATACCACAGATCTTGATGCCATAAGAGCTATATCATTTCTGGGTATGGAATCTAATGATATCTGTGTTATGACCGGCATTTGAAGATTTATACCTCTTAATTGGTATAGTTACGATGGAGCGCTGATACCACAGATTTTGGTACTATATAAGAGCTATATTAATATCATTTCTGTGTATGGAATCTAATGGTATCTATCACTGCGCTGGAACAACATAGCGGAGTATTTGTGTCGCTATAAAAGCAGTTACATCCGCTACATGGTGGCCCGTATTTAGCTGTACAGTCTGCTAAAATCCAAATGGCTTTAACTAATCTCTGACCGGGCTTAGCTTTCCCCGAAGTCAAAGGCCAACAAAATGGCCTGGTGTTAGCCAGAATAAAGTACTAAACACTTATACGGGAGGGAAAGATTTAGAGGCTAGTTAAAATGCCTATAACTTCTTACTGATATCGATTAAGTGAATAGTTGAATGCCAAAATATTTTTTGGTGCATCCTGCAATTACTGTAAGCTGTATAAACTCTGAAGGTTGTGTAATTTCGGAAACTGTTAACTCTGCATGTTGACTGTTAACTTTGTTAGCTGTTAACTCTGTTAGCTGTTAACTCTGTTAGCTGTTAACTCTGTTAGCTGTTACCTCTGTTAACTGTTAACTCTGTTAGCTGTTAACTTTGTTAGCTGTTACTTCTGTTAGCTGTTAACTCTGTTAGCTGTTAACTCTGTTAGCTGTTAACTCTGTTAGCTGTTAACTCTGATAGCTGTTAACTCTGGTAGCTGTTAACTCTGTTAGCTGTTAACTCTGTTAGCTGTTAACTCTGTTAGCTGTTAACTCTGGTAGCTGTTAACTCCATTAGCTGTTAACAATGTTAGCTGTTAACTCTGTTAGTTGTTACCTCTGTTAGCTGTTAACTCTGTTAGCTGTTAACTCTGTTAGCTGTTAACTCTGTTAGCTTTTAACTTTTGTATATGAAATGCTAATGGAATACTTGAATAGTATATTCTTTATTTTATTATTCTTTTACGAAAATCTTCAAGCTGTTTATTATACAGAAAAATAATAATAAAATATGGAATACACTATTCAAGTATGCGCCATTAACGTTATTTAGTTGAGAAGACAGAAACACCATGCAATGCCTACTTTTAAGGTAATTTCATTACCATTTAAAATATACAAACTTCATTATAACAAAGAATATAATAATAATAATAATGATGATAATAATAATAATAATACCGTCTTTATTGGATTTTATAAAATACATATCAAATTTACATGCTTATTTATAATAGTATTAATAATTTACATAATAAAAGAACAATTATCTGAGTTGCACGTATAGAGTATATCTATAAACTACTAATATCTGAAAGTTATTCTATCTAGACAAACTACAAATTTTATCTGGACTGCTAAATTATATTTAAAAATTATTCTATTAAAAAAGCTATTTTTAAAACGGTCCGTATTCACTTTTAGGCCAAATACTCTCTTTATTCCTTAAGCGTCTTGATGAGGTTTTTATTTTAGGCAGCTGAGAATACAAAGGATGGTTTTCGCATAAACTTATTTTCTTAAAACTATTTTTGTCGCTCTGTTCTAGAAGTTCATAAATATTATAAGAAGTAGATGTATAATTTCGTTTAAAACATCTGGTTAAAAAACGTTGAACTGTATTTAAATCCGAAGTAGAAGATCCATATTCCATCAGAATTTTGAGCTTATTATATTGTTCAATATTTATAATAGGAGGAGGGTTGAATATCTTCTCATCATGTCCGGATTTTCTTAGCACAAGTTCCTTGCATTTCGATGAATTAAGCTTAATTGAAAAAGTATGTTGGCATTCAAGTATTCGTTCTATATAGAATCCATATCAGTAATATCGTATTTGGGGTTATGTGCACTTTAAGGTGTACTTACTTCGTCCTAAATCTTGGACGAAGTCAAACACGAATACAGCAGAGCCTTCTTTTCTCCCTCTCTCTCAGCGAAGAAATAAGGAAAAGAAGGCATGGCTAGAAATCCAGGACACTCAGCGGCAGTGGCCTGTGGGCTCATATTTAGATGGAAATATTAATTTGAAAATTCTGATGGCTAAATATCGATCATTTCGGCTATAAACAGAAGTCTATAGCAATAAATTAAAGTAGAGTTATTCGCTAAAATGTCTTATTGACCCATTTCTTACCCAAATATCAAATTACAAAAGGTTTAATCGTCTAGACAGGCCTGTACACTCATACTCACAAAAATTGCCGCATAAATTTCGGTTATTATTTCTGAATCCACAGTCACATTTAATAATAATAACAGCGGTTAAGACCCTGGCAACCTAGCAACAGCTCCATAAGAAATGGCGGACAAGAACCCGAAATTATCGAGGAATGCATTGCTTCTTCACGCCGAGTTCAGTATTTATCTCGGCGCTTGATGGATTAAATTACAACGACTCGGCTGCAATAAATCGTACATTTTAAGGTCTTTGGGAACCTATTAAACAACGAAAAAGTGGAACGAACAACTCCGCAAAACAAAGTAACGTTCATCCCGAGCAAATTCAGACGTTCGCATCGTGGACAAACAACACAGAAGCAGCCAAAATTGGAGCTCCAAAATAAGTGATATAGCAGATTAATAGACTTTAAACAGCGAATAAGAGGTATGCTTGTGAGGGGCTCGGGAACCTATTTAGGACGCTCCAAACTTAATAGAAATTGTAGTGCTGAACGATTGTTCAATTTGGTGAAGTTTTGGACGTTCGCATGTCGGAATTTACAATAGTAAATAACCGAAAATGATTGTTCTTTATATTTCCTTAAGAAATCTATTGAAGGACGCCATATTGAATTAATTAAAAAGGGATTCAGTGCGCATGCTTTGCCGCCATGTTGTCCTCGATTTCTGGCCATGCTCCGCTCGCAGGGTAAGATGAAATACGAAAAATCTAAAATAGATATAGAAAGAAAATAATTTTCGTGTTGTATATATCCACAAAAACTTTTCAATTTTTTAATCGGTATATGTATACTTGAACAGAAAAAGAGAAAGAACATTTATTTAAATTGAGTAAACAAAATTTTATTAAAATTAATTAATTTTTTTACGAATAATATTATATATCGAACTTTCCAGTTAGAAGACCAAAAAGCATAAATATATTATATCTTTAGAACAATTATGATGGGACAATGAACTCGGGTGGAGAATAATAGTTAGGTGTTTACTCCAAGTGACGAACCATACCGGACAAGTAGAGAAAACTCTACTTGGCCCGGCTGGGATTCGAACCAGCGACCTTCGGTTTACTAGTCCGACGCTCCAAGTCCAAGTACCATCATTCGACCACGTACCAAGTACCATCATTCGACCACCAGCTCCCAACTTGACCTGTAGCTCAGTCGCGGGGTTCGAATCCCAGCCGGGCCAAGTAGAGTTTTCTCTACTTGTCCGGTATGGTTCGTCACTCGGAGTAAACACCTAATATCATTATATTATATCTTGCCTGTCATAAACGAAATTCGAATGATTATGGTGGGACAGTGAACTCGGGTGGAGAATAATAAGGTGTTACTCCGAGTGACGAACCATACCGGACAAGTAGAGCCGCGGCTGGGATTTGATTCCGCACCCTTCCGTCTACTATTCCGATGCTCTACCAACTGAGCTACAGGTCAAGTTGGGTGCTGAAGGTCGAATGATAGTACTTAGGCTATTCGATATTTCGAAACAGACTAGTTTTTTTTAATATCTATAATAGACAACAGTCTTCATACATGAAGACAACAGACTTCATATACATCGTCATGTATGAAGACTGCATGTTGTCTAGATATTGAAGAAACTATAGTCTGTTTCGAAGTATCAAATAACCGAAGTACTATCATTCGACCTTCAGCTCCCAACTTGACCTGTAGCTCAGTTGGTAGAGCATCGGACTAGTAAAGCGAAGCTCGCGGGTTCGAATCCTGCCGGGCCAAGTAGAGTTTTTTCTACTGGTTCGGTATGGTTCGTCACATTATTATTATAAACTGACGAATCTATTTGAAATCCTATTTCAGTTAATACTATTTTCAAAAGACTTCAGAGTACTATAATTATATAGTTTTAGATGTGCATGGTCTGAAAGTCGTGAAGAAAAAAGTTGTGTAATATTTTTTAATAAAATTTCTTTTGTAATTCTATAAAGTTCTGTTGGAATCCGAACGTTGGTTTTGTCATAGTCAATCGAGATATGGTCTGGAAACTCGGCAAACTTCAAAGCGCCTATAATGAGCTGTGATTTTATGTTGAACCGTACCTTACACCGTGCACATCCTTTGTTTTAGGTTTATTAATATTTCAATAAATAGCACGGTTGAGTGATTGAACTGAAACGTTGCTATTGGACAATTCTTTCATTATACTAAAATACAATGTGTTCAGTGACCGTGCACGGTGCACAAAAATGCATAAAGGCGAACAAAAAGATAGACCAAAGACTTTAGCTGAGTTTCAAACCATATCTAGATTGACTATGGTTTTGTTTATATACTTATTCGAAAAATTATTTACTCAACTTTGAAAAGAACATAATATATTTATATGTAATTAATTATTTACCGGCTGGGAGGTCCGTATAGAGAAATATTTCCCAAGGTCTCAAAAACGGTCCGACCAAAACGGTAAGTAATTTATTTAATTTTTTTTCTAATTATCCCCGCTTTGTCCTTTTGGTCTTCATCAGTGTTTAGAGTGAAGGGAAGCCTGTGCTGTTTCTTTCGTAAAAGGAAATTTAATTTTTTTTTTAATTCTATATTTGATTCGAATTTCTATATCTCAAAGTGTATGAAAACAACAAATATTTCTATTTCTAGTCTATTTCTAGACTGTATTTCTTTGTGGTTATATTTTCATTCAAGCGCATATAACAAGGGTGGCTGAAGCCAGTTCAAGTGTCTCGTCTTCCAAACACTTTTTCATAACCTAGAAATTTGTTTGCTATAAACATGATTTTTTCCTGACATTTTGAAGTATTTTAGTTTGCTTTTCGTATTGATTTTGACTGATAACATTCTTTTAATAATAAAATAATAATAATATTTAACCAGGAAACTTTTACATTATATGATTTTCAAAAAGGACCTGAACTATAATTAGGAACAAATAGCAAAACAAAAAGAATACAATACAAAATAGTACGAAATTACAATTTGAGAATCATGAAAATGACTGTTCTTTTAATTAATTTTCATCGAAGTACTTCGTAATTGCCTTCAACAATTCTTCGATGCTCGAGCTGAAGTTGTCTTCTTCGATGTCGTTTAGTTTGTCCGAGATGTCTTTCAGGCGGGTTCTTTTTGGTACTACAATCGTTTCTAGCCCCAGTCCCTGTTGGTTGTCTTGCTCCGCTCCTTTCCACAGTCTCTCCCGCTTTTGAGCACGTCTGCTCATGAAGATGTACAACATGAAGGCAAAGAAGCCGAAACAAACTATCCCTATGACAACGGCGACAACGACAGCTACGACTTGACCGAGTCCCGGCACCTTTAATCCCAGTGCCAGCCCGATGACTGCGCCCAGCAGTGTAAACCCAAAGGCTGCTGGTCTTCCGTATTTCTTCATCTTTGCTACGCCATCTTCGCTAGATCCTACCTGAGTTCTCAGGTCACGGGCGGAATTTCTGGCTGTGCCGGCAATTTCTTTGTGTCTAAAGTTAGCAAATGTTTAAAGGTCAACTAAACCTTTTGAAGTTATATTTTCTTCTGAAAGGGTTATCATCTAACTTAGCAAAAGTAAAGAAAAATATGAATTTCGAGGTAAAACAAAGAATTTATATCCGGGAAGCTTCTAACCGGTAAAAGCACTGGTGTACGTCATTTTTGATTAAAATGTACGTAAAGGGAACCATACTAGCTGGTGTGTTTGTGTAGTATTTAGCGTTAATTTGAATAATTTGCGCGTTTAGCCCTAAGTTACAACCAGTGCTGTAATAGTTACATAATTTTTGTAACTAGTTGCAGTTACAGTTACATCATCAGAAAAGTAACTAGTTACCGAAACAAGTTACAATGAAAAAAAGTAACTAGTTACAGTTGCAAAGTTACTTTAAAAATTTTGTGACTAGTTACAATTATAATTACAAAGTTACACCTATTCTTTCGTTCGGCTATTAAAATCGAGAAAGCATGTGAATTGGACAAAACTATTGTTTAATTTGACTAGAAGGGAATTTTCAAAATTACGGTCAGTCATTGAGCAACGATGTGGTCTGAAAATTAATCATGCGCAGCTGAACAGCCTTTCACATGCTGCACTTGCAGGCACCGGTGTGTTCAGTTCAATGAAAAGCTGGATACGACGTTGAGCGACGACTTGGCGAGGTTGGGAGCATTATGGATATCGCAAAAAGTAACGCCGCTCTCGACGGCTAACTAGTTATCGTTATTTTTTATTCCTAAACTTTGTAACTATAGTTACAGTTACCTTCTGAAAAAAGTAACTAGTTACCGGTAAAGTTACTCAAAAAAGTAACGATTATATGTAACTAGTTACTTGTAACGAAGTTACTCACAGCACTGGTTATAACACGTGTCCTATAACAAGTCTAAAGACATTGTGTGCTGTTTGATTATAAATCAGTTGTTTGCGGCAAAGTTAGTGCGCTTTTCAAACTTTTTAGATCCACATTTTCTTTTTGAGTAATGTCAACTGAAAAATATTATAAAGAAGCACTCTATACCCAATTTAAGAAAATTAATATCAAGAAAAAATTGTGCCCCCCCACCGGCTCCGCGGCCCCTGTATGCTACGGCTTTAAAGGGAGAAGGAATTCCGTGCCGATTCAAGACTAATCCACCCTCCCTTTCCAAACTATCTTTGAGTTGCTTGTTTTGGTTCTAGGTTAGTATTTTTACCTTTACCGGGAGATTATGTTTTTTCCTCTGTTTGTTTGTTTGTTTGTTTGTTTGTTTGTTTGCCTTTCTGTCACTAGGATACTGTATTCTATCTACTCTATTCTGTGCGACTCTACTTTACTCTACTGAATAGCTGCATGATTCTATGTGATCATGTATGATTCTGCCTGATTCTGCACGATTCTGTATGATTCTGTATGATTCTGCATGATTCTGTATGATTCTGTATGATTCTGTATGATTCTGCATGATTCTGCATGATTCTGTATGATTCTGCATGATTCTGCATGATTCTATATAGTTTTGTATGATTCTGTATGATTCTATATGATTCTGTATGATTCTGTATGATTCTGCATGATTCTGTATGATTTTGTATGATTCTGTATGATCCTGTACGATTCTGTATGATCCTGCACTCAAACATATAGTTAAACTGATTCTTGATACAATAATTGTTTATTATTTATATGATGTCAAACTTACTCTTTCACATTTTTTTCCAGCCGAGCGCGGTCTTCTTGGGCTTTATTGATGACTTCATCCTTGCTCTTCCCTCCAATGTTACTATAATACTCTCTTAAATTTACCAACTCGTCTTTAGTTTGACTGTGACTGGTCGCCCATCTAGCCAGAACCGTGTCTAAGTCTCCCGTGATTTCGTCTTTAAGCCTATTCATTCTGTAAGTGTCTGTAAAGTGAAAATTTCCGATGGAACAAATTCAAAGCTCATAATCTGATAAATAACCAATTTCCAAAAAATTAAATAGATATGGCATGTACTTACTACACGAGTTATTAGGTGCCAAAGTTGGCTAGTACGCGTGCGCACGACAGACAAACGCAAAAATACGACTGTTGTGCAATCTGCACGTTTGCCGCACAATAATTTTTATTTTAACAGCTTTATTTTGGCAATAAATAAATTTATATTTACATACATACATACATTTGTACAGACAAGAAGTAGACAGGCTCATTATACATGTTAAAAATTAAAATTGAAAGATGCCTTGAAGGAAGTGACATAAAAAGGAAGTATAAATAAAATATAATATGCCAAAATCTGGTAAAGCTGAGTCCCATGGCCATGCAAGGTGCTCACCATCTAATCTTAAATCTAGCTTTAAAAACGGAGAAACAATATAAATAGGTATAAGGACTAAATATGGTTTAATTATATAAAAAAAATATACTTGGAAATAGTGGTTGTATTCAGACTATACTATTATAAAATACAGTATCAGTACAACCGCCGTTTGTAATCTTTGACGTTGACTGGATTAATTATTTATTTGTTTAATTCAACATCTGCTGTGACCTTCATTGTGTTGGCTATTTTTTTTCTATATTAATTATAGTATTGTATCGTCTTTAGGTGTAACTATTTTATTATTGTAAGCGCGTTTACGAGTATACGAAAGACAAATTCGTCTCTTCAATTTTATATGCGTGTTCGTTTACTATGATTCTTCGAGTGAAGTTAAGCTTCGATCACTTAAGATAACGAAACGCTTTGTCCAAGTGCGGTAAGACCAAGAAATATAAATTCAAATTAGTTTGTTATCGCTAATGGTAAGCCAAATCTCTTTGCCAGAAATATAGTGTGATAGGAAAGTAATTGTTTTCTAACGAAACAACGCGTAAATCGGTCTACGCGTGTTTAGAAAAACAAAACAATTCGCTTTACAAAGCCAAAATAGCTAGCTAAACATATACCGTAAGGTTGACAGCTTTAAGGAATTAGAAATATATATATAGAATATATAGAACATGTACATACAATGAGTGTTTGAGTCTTTTTTGACATTTATTATAAGTAACGAAGACGTTTATGTCTCAAGTGAAGAAGTATAACCGTTAACAATAAAGACAAAGATTAGAATCATTGGCCGACTTCATGGGCGACGCTATTTTTTCAATTAAATTTTTCTGTTTTAAGTTATCCACTCCAAAAGACGCGTTACATTAAACCGGATCGGTTGGATAAACTAGCATTTCTCCTATTGTTGTTGTTCAGTGTATACGTTCGTTAGGTTTTGCTAAGAGAAATTATGCAGTGTCGTGGTAGATGGTTACACGAATATTTAAGTCTGGCATGGCATCGAGAATTAAACAGCAACAACTATATGACCAGCCTTTTTATGATATGATTTAGATTATATATACTCGCCTGTTTTTTAGTCTTTTTTATGTTGATAAATTTGGGGATTGCAAAGTAAATTCCGAGTTCTGTGTACTTTCCAAATTCGCTATGATTTTTCAGAATCTTGCTTGTCGGTAATCGCACATCATCTCATTGTCTCGTATCTTTCAAGCGACGCATAAATTATATCGAGGGTTTTTTCCTGATAAATTGACAGTTGCCTAACCCAAGCTATGATTGGTCGATTGCCGTATCTTTATGCATATACACGCGCGAGTATATGTAAACACAGCACCACAATTATAGCGTCATGCATGACAGTATATGTTTGGTTTGCTAAAAGCATGGTTTCTATATATATATGTACTATTTATAAACCGCGCAGGAGGGCTTTATCGGATATAAAACACGAGGCGATAGCCGAGTGTTTTAGAGCCGATAAAGCCCGTACTGCAAGGTTTTTAAATTACTTCTAAAAAGAATCACTTCATACGTTCATTGGCGTAGTAATTTTGAAAATTAAGCTTATCTCAGCCGTTAAAAACCAGCGAGAAACTTAGAGCGAGTCTATATCACATATATAGATCCGATACGCTCATGATTTTTCTTTGTGTTTTCCTCATGAATTATTAATGAATTTTAGAAATGTATATTAAAAAACCGTGCAGGCTATCGCCTCGTGTTTTATATATCCGATAAAGCACGTACTGCAAGGTTTTTAAATTACTTCTAAAATTCATCACTTCATACGTTCATTCGCGTAGTAATTATCTCAGCCGTTAAAAACCAGCGAGAAACTTAGAGCGAGTCTATATCACATATATATATATTTCTAAAATTCATTAATAATTCATGAGGAAAACACAAAGAAAAATCATGAGCGTATCGGATCTATATATGTGATATAGACTCGCTCTAAGTTTCTCGCTGGTTTTTAACGGCTGAGATAAGCTTAATTTTCAAAATTACTACGCCAATGAACCTATCAAGTGATTCTTTTTAGAAGCCATTTAAAAACCTTGCAGTACGGGCTTTATCGGCTCTAAAACACTCGGCTATCGCCTCGTGTTTTATATCCGATAAAGCCCTCCTGCGCGGTTTATAAATATTACATATATATATATATATATATATATATATACATCCGATATGCTTATGATTTTTCGTTATGTTTTCCTCATGAATTATTAATGATTTTAGAAATATATTATATATTATATATATATATATATATATATTATATATATATAACACCGAGATATCTTGGAGGATAACCCTACCCCCCGAGAAAACTCGCCTCATGTGAACAGGCCCTTAGATGATTTCAACGTAGATTTGAGTTGAAGACGCGCCTGGCCGTGTATAAGACGCGAACTGACTCATTTATACGGCGTTTTGGAACAAGTCTTTGGATGACCTTTTTGATGAGTGTGGCGCGTCTTATTGTGAGGCCCGTCCTATTAATTTACGTCGCGCGTCTGGCCGGCTCTCGTATAAAGGGCCCTATTAATGTGTGATTCTTCTTCTAACCAATAGTTAGTATCGTCTGGCCGGCTCTCGTATAAACGGCCCTATTAATGTGTGATTCTTCTTCTAACCAATAGTATTGTTTTCTCTCGAGATTATAATATTAAGTGTATAACATCGAGCAATATCAAAGTCGTCGACACCTGCCGGTTTCAGTGACGTTCAAGTTTCGCTAACGTCGGCTTTTTTAGATTGCGATTTCCTAGTAAGGCGCGGGCATGCCCAGGCACACCCCGTTCTTGTGTAAACACAATGCCATATTCGCGGAATCCAGATTAACTTTTCGGCGAAAACTAAAGTTTCTTTCATTATTTCTTAATTTGAATGTTTGCACGGTGATACTGAAATTGTAATAGAAGCCGGGAGTTGTGGTAACACTACGTTTATTTTTAGTATGCATTTGCTTTGATCAAGGCCTAAATCGACACGTCGAAGGTTCAGGAATAATAATTATAGGTAGCTTAAGCAAATACACCGCGAACGTCAAGGACAACGTCCCTAATACAATATAATTTTCCTTGCACAACAAAGATAAGGAATAGTTTTTAGTCCCAAGAGTCACTCGACGCCGTCCCCGTTCTACATACACCGTAGACTGTGGCCCCGTTTACACTATTACGGTACGGTGGTGGTCCGGATTGGGATGAGCGTTCCGTACCAAAAAAATCGTCTCTTTACACTATGACGGTACGGTAAATTTACCATAGCGTAGTGATTTGCAGCCGGAGTGCTAAGCGTAGTGACTACGCTACGGAAAACCACTCCGGAATAGTGTAAACACAACAAAGAAACGTAGTGATTTTTCAACGGAAGACAGACCGTACTGTAATAGTGTAAACGGGGCCTGTACTTCAGATCATTTTCACGTCTTCAGGACGACGTTAACTCATGAGACGGCGAAACCTGTTAGTTGAGTATAACTTCAAACTATGCGACAAAATCCTTTTAGAAATCTATAAGCTTTTGTATATCTGAAAAACATACGTTATGCATAGCATATTCAATACTATAGTCTACGTAAATGATTCGTGGTTTCTGCTAGATACTGAACTTTAGATTGCCGTCCTAGCTTGCTTAAGCTCCCTAATTAGACTTGGATCAAGTCTGTCTCTCGAGGGGATTTTTCTATCAAAGTTACTTTTGTTTGTGATATTTCTGAGAGAGCATGCAGTCTTATTAAGTAATCATGCTTTTGAGCGTGAAATTGAGATAATTCTAGAAGACACTGTCTAAAAACTAGTCTAGTCCCGTCAAATGCGATTATACTGTCTTGCAAGAACCATAAATTAACTACAGTCAGAGATGATGGAAATATTGGCACTATATTGCGATCAACTTTGAAAGAATCTGAAAAATGAAAACACTGCGCGAGCGAAGGCAAGTCACATGCACCACTTGAAAACCCGAGGAAAAACAAAGCCAAATGGATAAATATCACTTGAACGATACTCTCAGTAGTTTTTGTCAACTATAGGTAACTGATATAGTTCAGAGAAGAAAGGGAGAAACGGAGAGCCGCTTCCGTGACTTTGCCCACATCGAATTGCGTAGCGCATGCAAGGGTCGCAAAAAATCAACATTTAAAACGAGTTACGACTGTAAAATTCTTTTTTATAAGTATGTCTTCGGGCTATAGGTATACTAAATAAAGTCATCCGTAAGTGTGTATCAAAAAGATATTTGCTTAAACGGGTTAGTATCGCGCGTTTGGGTAATACACAAACACACATACGCAATGTTATGCCTACATATTCAATCGGTCAGAGCGATCTGTTAAAATGCCGTTTTCAGTTGAAATAAAACAAAAAATTCCTTTTTTACAAGATAAAACACGAATACATGTTGTGAGGCAATGAATAATACTTCCCGCCAAGGTAATATTTATGCCAAATGGAGGCCACATATTTGAGGATAGACAACCAGGTATATTCAAAAGCATTTATATATGGCAAAAGGAAAACATGTATATACAATGACTATAACCAATGCTTAAAGGTTAAGGTGTTACTGTGTCTATAGAGTTGATTAGATTATTATAAGAGTATAAATCTTTTGAACGACATTCGTGTATATATCCAAGAGTGTATAAAAAGTATGAGTGCTGCGTAGGCAGTGTTTATTAGGGTCGATCAAAGTGAAAAGGTGGTGAACTGCCGAGTTGACCATAGATTTGATAACCGACTCCGCTCGAAACGTCAGTATTTCGTTATCAAAACTATATTCTCGGCAGTTCAGCTTTGGTCTAGTCGTATATCATGGATGGCTGTGTGATCTTCGTATGACGATCGTGCGATTGTCGTAAGCAGAAGATGTTTCAATACGATCAATTATACGTTATATAAAGAGCTATAAAATAACTGTCATTACTCTTAGAACTACTAAGGGAACCATACCATGTACGATTAGGCCAATTCTAAAGAACTCGATCACCTGAGTAAAACAGTAAAATATATAACTCTACCCCGAAACATGACTGACTCTAAATCAAGCCTCGTATGATCATATTATATGTTTTGCAAGAAGAATTATCACTGAGTGTATATAACTCACCCAATTGAATACTGTTTCGAAGTGACTTTTATAAATCCTATGTTCTCGAGTGTTCTTCTACTTGGAAAATCGAATCGAAGTGCCCTCGCTTCACTTTACTGCCAAACTTGTAGAGACGCTGACTTTTTTGGGGTGTGAAATTGATTGGAATGGGCAACGCGTTAAGTATATATACTCTCTCCAATAGCGGATATTACGCCCCGCGGACAAATCCCCTGGCGCTTTGGGATCTCCCTTCTTCGAAATGTGGTGTGTGTATACCTTAAATGGAAAAGTTCGACCGTCATCGGAAATTGACTCCGAGAAATTGCCAACGTCAGCAAGGACAGATGAAAGCGTTTGCCAAGGCGCGTGATTGAGACGTCAACTCATGGATTGGGTAATTACCAGTGAAAATCGTAATATTCTATTTTGGTACATTTGTTGAGTTTTGTGTTGGCTCATGCATTCTTTCTATTTACGTTACTATAGGGTAATATATCACGTGTGTCCCAACTCTCAAATGGTAAGCGCCGATCCTATAGACAAGATGATTTATGTGTAAGTAAAGATGCTATTTAAGGTTTTCGTTAACGTGCCGATGAAACGAAAATTAAGTCTGTCTTATTTGAAGGAACACTTAAAATGATAGAGTAACATCTTTTGCAGTTTTTCGTTTCCTTTTTTCGTTCTTGAGATATTTCAGTTTGTTGATATGCAATTAAATTAAACATTTTAACGTCACACGTGCATAATGAGTTATTGAAAAAAGTTATATATCTTTGCTATTATCAAACCAAAATAATTCGAGGGAAGCATGTGCGCGTGTTTCGCCCAGAACACTAAACTGGTAGATTTTCAAGTGATTATATTTGACAATAGCAGAGATATATTACGTTTTTCGATAACTCATTATGCACATGTGACGTCGCGACATGTGACATTTACATCAAACAAACTGAAATATCTCACCAACGAAGCAAGGAAACTAAAAACTTCAAAATATGTTACTCTATCATTTTAAGTGTTCTTTCAGATAAGACAAACTTAATTTTCGTTTCATAGGCATTTTAAGGTTTGCAGGGTAATTTTACCTTGAAGATATCATGAACTTTAATACTGGGGAGTCTCAGCAACTTTTCATTTCTGGAAGAATTACTGAGGAATTTTTCATTTCTGGAAGAATTACTGAGGAATTACCTTAAGCATGCAGGTTATAACTTATATCACCCTGTTTTAATTTAGCAACTCGTACACAACAAAATTTGCCTGCACAAAATCTTATACACTGAAAAAGATTTTAAGTTACACTTTAAAAACTCATTAATAATTCATGAGGAAAACACAAAAGAAAATTATGACCGTATCGTGTCTTTATATGTGATAAAGATACCTCCTGATTTACATAAACTTCAGCTTTGATTTTCTCGGCTTAGACAAGGTTATTTTTCAAACCTACTACGCCAATGAACTTACAAGTGGTTCGTTTTTGAAGCCGTTCAATAAACTCGCAGTTCGTGTTTTATCAGATATTATCAAATTCATTAATAATTCATGAAGAAAATTCAAAAGAAATGAATGTTTAATCAGCATCTCTAACTACGGATAAAACATCGATTAATAAAACATCAAGGTTTTATCAAAGTTAATAGGCACTAGTGCCTCAAATTGAGCTTTTTCTGACTGTAAATGATCTTATCTAACTTTTCCTACGACTCTTAAACAAAGTATTCATCATTTACACTTTACACATTTACACAGAATTTGATAAGTAAGTTAAATAAAGATCGGCCGCTCATATTTTAACTATCACTAAAAACACTCGGCTTCGCCTCGTGTCTTTATATATGATAAAACACTCCAGCTCATTTATTAAACAGTACAAAAACAAAAACCCCGTTTGCTGTGGCGCGTGATTGAGACACCATGTCATGATTGGGTAATGACTAGAACATCGTAATATACTATTTTGGTACATTTGTTGAGTTCAGTGTGATAACTCATGCACTGTTTTTTTCCCTATTTACGTTACTAGGGTAATACCCCATGTGTCTTAACTCTCAAATTGTGAACGCCAATCCTATGACAAGACTGTTCATATATGTGCATGCAAGTAAAGATGATATTCATTACCCTGTTTTTAGCAATAGACCATTTGCACGGTGACGCGTGCGAGGGCGTTGGGTGACTACAACTACCAGAATGCTTTGTCAGTATTCTAGAGTTTCAGCAAGGGATGACTCAAAGGGACCCGTCCAGTCCTTTCGCCGCTTTTCGAAAATATGTCGTCAAATTTGTTTTTTCCAAATTTTTCGTCAAATTTCAGTGATTCTCAAGATTTTAGCAATCTTTTGCATATTCTAACCACAACATAAACTCTAACCTAATCAGAAATCTGGTTTTCCCTCCTAGCTTTTTGGAAAAGCATATTTGACGCTATATTTTGCAGAATCCGTGACAAATTTAATTTTTAGCGTGATCTGTTTTCGTTCCTAGGCTCATATTTCGCGTGTTTCAAAGGATGTGCGCCGATTCTATGACAAGTTTATGCGTAAGTAAAGATATTATATTTAATTAATCAGTGCAACTAGTCTGGGTTTATCCTGTGGTTAATTATTATCAAACTCTTGTTATGAATTCCTATAATTACCTCATGTTGAGAAGCAATGCTTCAACGCAACAAAAGTCGCTTACTGCGGACATTTTTGAAACTTCATACTTCTAGAATACTATTTTATTGTATTTTACTCTATTTATGCTGATATTCGACAATTTAACACTATATACTAACAAATTGACAAGGCAGCATTCACTACCTTGCATGTAACCTAGTTAATTAATTACTGCGAATATCCCCCTAGCAACAGCCATTCACCATCGCTGTATGTAACCGCCGCAGTATGTAGCTCAGTTGGTCAACTCTAGTGTAACTTTAACTTGTCACCTCGTGTGAATAAAGAAACGACATTGGGGCCTTTTATACGGGGCAAAATAAGCCGTGGCTTAATTATAGGATCGCGAACAGCTCGTATAAACGGGCATGTAATCAATAAGCCGCGACTAAAATAAGCCCAAGGTTGAAGCTAGTCCAAAATAAGACGCGGCTTTTTGTCATGAACAGCTCGTATAAACGGGCATGTAACCAATAAGCCGCGACTAAAATAAGCCCAAGGTTGAAGCTAGTCCTTGAAAATAGTCGGGAAATCTATAAGAAGAGAGCTACCATATTTGAAGAAAAATATACAAGTCTACTTACATCCTTTAAAAAAGAAAAATCTGAGCAAGAACAAAGCGTTGGTAAAAGAACTAACAATGTAAATCAATTCCCTGATCAGGCTGACCTACAGGTTGATTCAAAAGCAAGCAAAAGAAAGAACGTCGTAAACGCATATAACGATGCTACGAACAATCCCAATACTCATTTCGAAATCAATTACAAGAATACAGAAATAACCACAACAGCACCATCAGTAAGACGAGAATCAACGCGCAGCTACGAGATTATCGGGATAAACACATTGAAACTTACACGAAATTACAAGCAAGACCAATGGAAAAGAAGAACACTATATAGGTCAAAGAAAAAGATCTCAAACAAAGTGCCTTCGAACGTTAACAAAGCCTTATCTCGCTGTAACCAAAGAAGGCAACAGGTGTAGACAAGATACCTGCATGGCTGCTCAAACAGTACTGCGAAGATTTAGCTCCTGTGATCTGTAACATTGTGGTCTGTAGTATAAACCAATGTAAATATCCATCACTCTACAAACATGCTTTGATCTCTCCCGTTCCTAAGGTTCAACCATCGAAATATGTCGATAATGACTTCAGACAGATTTTAGTTCTCCCCCAAGTTGCCAAGATCCTTGAAAAGATTCAACTTCAGCTAAACATCAAAGATTTAAAAAGGACAACCAGCATGCGTTCACACGACATCGAAGCACTGTTTCTGCTTTAATATCATCCACTCAAAACTGGTTCAACGCTACTGATAATTCAAATCCTGGCAAAATGGGGGTACACGCGGTTTTCATTGACTTTCGTAAGGCCTTTGATCTTGTAGATCGCAATATTCTTTTACAAAAACTGGCAGCTATGAACATTAACAAACCATTTTGGATGTGGATTAGACGTTTTCTTACTGGAAGAGTTGAACAAGTAAATCTCTGTGGTTCTCTCTCCTCTGTAGCACCGCCATATATTGATGACCTGGAGGACGCCTTACCAGAACACTTAAATGTGAGCACGCATAAATACGCGGACGACTGCACACAATACGAAGTAGTTGGAAGGGATACTTGCAGTAATTTACAACAATCTATTAATGCAGTAAATCACTTGGCTGATTCAAATAAAATGGTACTAAATTCCAATAAAACTAAGGACATGTGGATTTCCTTCACTGACTCTATACCCGAACCACCACGCCTTTGTATCGGAGATAAGCTGGTAGAAAGCGTCAGTGCCTTTAAATTACTTGGAGTGTGGTACCAAAACAATTTAAAATGGAACACTCGTATTGAAGAAATCACGCGAAAGGCAAATAAACGTTTGTATCATCTTATAGGGAATGTAGAAAATCTCATTTACCGATAGAAGTTGGTATCACTACCTATGAAACCAAAATAAGAGCGATTCTCGAGTATGCATCTCCTGTGTGGGCTGGACTCCCCAGTTACCTTCAAAATGAAATCGAGCGAGTGCAATCTAGGAGCTTACGAATTCTTGGGTTAGAGAAAGATTATTTGGCAGCGTTGGCCGATAGAAAAGAGGAAGCTACTGGTCGCGAAGTAGTAAGGTTTAGAAATGAACCACATCATCCCTGCCATAATCTCTTACCAGAATTAATTAACCACCAATACAATCTTAGAAACATCAACCGGACACTTTCTTTTCGGGAACTGAGAGACATAAATTATCTTCTTTTTCAGCGAGTGCTTGTAAATATTTTTAATACCTTTAATATTTTAACATTTTATTCCGCACTTTTAATCTTCTCTATGCTGTATTCAATCCTTTTAACTCTTACCTTTTTAGCATATTGTAAACCATTGTACTTTTTTATCTTAAGATGGATAATTAAATAAATTATTATTATTATTATTAATTATTATTATTATTATTATTATTATTATTATTATTATTATTATTATTATTAATAATCCAAAATAAGACGCGGCTTAAATATAGGATCGCGAACAGCTTCGTATAAATGGGCATGTAATCAATAAGGCGCGACTAAAATAAGCCCAGGGTTGAAGCTAGTCCAAAATAAGACGTGGCTTCTTCAAGAATTGACCGTTTATACGAGCTGTTCGCGACTTATTTAAGCCGCGGCTTATTATTTCAGTTTCGAGACCAAAGGAACAGCGAGAAACATTTTTAGACATACTGTCATCTGTTTCGTCTACTAGACATAGTAAACGTTGAAAGGACTCGACCGATCAGTGGAGTAAGTGGACCGCTCGACCACGAGAATGGGACTCGGCAAATTACTCTAGAACCCATTCTCGTTGTATCCCAACTGTTTACTCAAACAGGGCGGACATATAGTGGACGGGGAAACGAGCGTGGCCCTTAGTGTATGTATGTAAAACTTTATTTAAACACGCTGGCCTCAACAACAAAAGCTGATTTCAATGAGGGGCGTCACACTGAATATAAATACATTTTTGGAAATTTTAAAAACAGATGAAAAGTATAGATACAAACAAAGATTAAAAAAGGAGAGAAAGATGTAACTGTACATTATACTTTACAGGTGTCTGTTTAAGGTGGCTCCCTACGGTAATTTTAATAAGGGACTGGTAGCGAGTATGACGTCCGCACATACGTAAATAGCAATCTTGTCGAGTTGATATTCTGACGTCACGTCAGCAGCCGTCCGAGTGATACAAATGCTCAAATATCACACATTTGCTTCAGTAAAATTCTTTAAAATTTTGTGCACAAAGAAATAGGAAAAACTTAAATAACATAGTTTTTAAACAATTTCATAAGACAGAACTATTTTTAATTCATTACGTTTATAGCGAAAAATCTGTCTTGACAACTTTCCCTAATATTTTGCTGCAGTGTTCTATGCGGAAAAAACTGGACCAGATAACAATTTTTAGAAATTTTGACCGAAGAAAACTGGAGATATGCGTCTAAATAGACGAAAACCGTGAAAATTTGACAAATTTTAAACGCCATTATTACCATGGTAACAGCAGATATTAGCACTATTCAACAAATACTTCATAAGTGTGGTTCTCCTTCTGCAGTTCAGTATACAGAATAATTATGTAATAGTTATTTTATAGACAGCAATAACCATAGAACTATGACTGAACGTAACAAGCCATGAAAAAAGTAAAACACTAAAACTAATACCAGACAAATTTTGTAACCACATATTTAATGAACCCCAATTTCTACAAAGTTTCAAGAATTTGAACTAAAGTTGGTTTCTCGTCACTTCCTATTCCATGTCTACTGCTTCGTGTGATGCTTCTTTGCAGTCTTTCTTGACGCTTTTTTGCCGCATCGTTTCTCTTTGTCGACTTTGTAATTCGATGGATTATACTCGTACATTTTCAAACAGAGAGCTGCTGTTCGGTCGCAAAAGCAGAGGCCCCTTCCGCATCCAGTATTTTTGGGGTCTATATACAATAAGAGAGAAAAAAGAAATACTATGAACATTTTGACCGCGTGGCCAGGATAATTTAAGGCGAGTGCTTTATGTTAGTAGCCTGCGTCGCAGCGGCGGACGTGTTTGAAATCGAAACCCGATAAAGACCAGCGACCAAATTCGTGTTCTGACACAGTTCAGACCACGGATCACAGCTGAGATCTAGGTGTTGATTTACGGAGGGAGCAGAACCCGGCGAAAAACCCTCGAAGTACAGGAGAGATCAACTCTACAACTTTACTCACATGAGTCCCAAGCTTGACAACGGGGTCATTTCCAGGCGGTCACCCATCCAAGTATAACCCCCGTCCAACCTAGCTTAACATTGGACTGCAGTGGCGAGAGGCTTTACTTTAATACTTAGTTTTTAGATTAGATTTCGGATTTACATTACGCTGTTAATTAGTTTTTAGGTATAGGTAAGTTTAAATATACGCCCCTCCTGAAAATCAACTTCTATTATAAGTTGTGTGAGGCTAGCGTGTTAAAATAAAGATGATGTATGTATAGCGCGCTAACAGCACACTGCACCCGTGCTTCCCTCAAAAAGTGTTCCCGGTGCCAGAATAGGCAAATCAAATTATCTATCTGCTCTACTTGAGACAGAACCTTCTACCTGAGACAGAACATTCTACCCTATACTAATAATGATCTATCTGCTCTACTTGAGACAGAACCTTCTACCCTATACTACTTATTATCTATCTGCTCTACCTGAGACAGAACCTTCTACCGTATACTACTTATGATCTATCTGCTCTACCTGAGACAGAACATTCTACCCTATACTACTTATGATCTATCTGCTCTACCTGAGACAGAACATTCTACCCTATACTAATTATGATCTATCTGCTCTACCTGAGACAGAACATCCTACTCTATAACTACTTATGATCTATCTGCTCTACCTGAGACAAAACATTCTACCCTATACCACTTATGATCTATCTGCTCTACCTGAGACAGAACATTCTACCCTATACCACTTATGATCTATCTGCTCTACCTGAGACAGAACATTCTACCCTATACTACTTATGATCTGTCTGCTCTACCTGAGACAGAACATTCTACCCTATACTACTTATGATCTATCTGCTCTACTTGAGACAGAACATTCCACCCTATACTACTTATGATCTATCTGCTCTAGCTGAGACAGAATTATTCTACCCTATACTACTTATGATCTATCTGCTCTACCTGAGACAGAACATTCTACCCTATACTAATTATGATCTATCTGCTCTACCTGAGACAGAACATCCTACTCTATAACTACTTATGATCTATCTGCTCTACCTGAGACAAAACATTCTACCCTATACCACTTATGATCTATCTGCTCTACCTGAGACAGAACATTCTACCCTATACCACTTATGATCTATCTGCTCTACCTGAGACAGAACATTCTACCCTATACTACTTATGATCTGTCTGCTCTACCTGAGACAGAACATTCTACCCTATACTACTTATGATCTATCTGCTCTACTTGAGACAGAACATTCCACCCTATACTACTTATGATCTATCTGCTCTAGCTGAGACAGAATTATTCTACCCTATACTACTTATGATCTATCTGCTCTACCTGAGACAGAACATTCTACCCTATACTAATTATGATCTATCTGCTCTACCTGAGACAGAACATCCTACTCTATAACTACTTATGATCTATCTGCTCTACCTGAGACAAAACATTCTACCCTATACCACTTATGATCTATCTGCTCTACCTGAGACAGAACATTCTACCCTATACCACTTATGATCTATCTGCTCTACCTGAGACAGAACATTCTACCCTATACTACTTATGATCTGTCTGCTCTACTTGAGACAGAACATTCTACCCTATACTACTTATGATCTATCTGCTCTACTTGAGACAGAACATTCCACCCTATACTACTTATGATCTATCTGCTCTAGCTGAGACAGAATTATTCTACCCTATACTACTTATGATCTGTCTGCTCTACCTGAGACAGAACATTCTACCCTATACTACTTATCATTTATCTGCTTACCTGAGACAGAACCTTCTATCCTATACTTCTTCTGATCTATCTGCTCTAGCTGAGACAGAACATTATACCTTATATACTACTCATGTGCACTCACCACATTTTGCGCAACCTATACGTTTATACCCCCAAATAACATCATAGAACCATTGATACGGGTGGCACGTATTGGAAGTTACGAGCTTGTTGTAACATTTATCGTGATTCTTGCAACACCTGCATGTTAAAAACAAGTATATATAAACAAATGGACTGAAGTATAACCTAAATTAGTATTAAAAGAAGAAATTTTCTAACATACGAGAAATACGTAAAAACTTCTCGTATAAGAGAAGTATATATTCAGGGGCGGATCTAGGGGTCGTCAAACCAGTCACGCGACTAACGTAAAAATTGCGGAGTTAAATAGTTAATTAATTAAAATTCGAATGATAGTCCAGTTATGATGAGTTATCTATTTTCAAATTTCAAGCAGCGGCACCATTGTAGTCCAGTTATCAAGTTTCATGCTGCGGCTGAGTTTCTGTTAAGTAATATTATCAAGTCAACGAACAGCGGACTTACGCGTGAGTTTTGACCGATCTGAGTCAGATTCTAGCCATCTGATTGGTCAATATGCTCATCTCCATGGAGATCAGCAATTTTGACCGATCTGTGGGGAGTTCTGACCGATTTAGGAATCAGGGGCTCGTATACAAGCTATCTGATTGGCTAATTAAAAAAATATTCGTATTCTTATTGGTCACATTTTTTGACCGATCTTGACCGATTCGCAGCGTGGGATATGATTTTGCTGGAAACACTCAAGGGCTGACGAATCCAGCCTTTCTGATCGCTGCTTGGCCACTGAGGTTCAATTCGAAGTCCCACGTTAGAGTAGAAAGAATTTAAACAGCAATGTCTTGTAGTATTTACGATACTGTTCAGTCTGCGTTTGCGGGGAACGATAAAAAATGTCTACAAGAAATTTATGCTGATCTGATGAAGCGAATCGACGCTTCGCCGAAGAGTTCTGTTGAAGAGCTTTTGAGTGCGATAAACAGCAAGAACTTCTGCCTCAGTAGAAATTTTGGTGCCAAGAGTTTAATCCCGAAGTGTGTTCGAGATCAAAAGAACAAGTCCTGTACTGCTATAAGGTAAATTAAACATATTTTGTCTTGTTTTAGAATGTCTATTAACAGAACAAGCTGTGCGCCGATTTTAATATTTAGGCTTGTATATGATAATCTCGATGGAATTTACCCAAATTAGCATATTTTTGCGGTCAAAAGGTTATTAACATCTAAATCATATAAATGCATTATAAAAGCCGCATTATATCAATATCAGCTAAAGATTTCGACTTAGGTATCGATTATTCTATATATTTATTCACCGAAGTGACCGAACAAAATAAGTGGCATTGTATATTTGTATTTAGTCTATTTTGTTAGGCTATCAATAGACCGACAGCATGGTCTGGTGTAATACGATCATAACCTGCCAGGCTGCCAAAATTGCCTTTGGCTTTGCAGGAGAAAATGCTTTAACTGATGGGCATATTGAGTCATTGACTGGTGTCATAAATATATATTATCTATTATTCTATATATTTATTCACCGAACTAAATATGTGGCATTGTATTTTATAGTCTATTTTGTTGCTAATGTTAGGCTATCAATTGAGCGGACAGCATGGTGTGGTGTAATACGATCATGTGGGGGGGGGGGGCGGCGTTATTATGATGAATCGTACAACCCCCCAAAAAAAATCCCCCCCCCTGAGTGTTGACAACTAAAATTTTGACTAACGTATGAAAATTCCTGGATCCGCCCCTGGTATATATATATATAAATATTTAAAAAATAACATTTTGAAAACGCAAGCGGTGATTGGTTAAAAGTCGTGTTTCTATAATTCTAAGGAAAACAGGAAAACATGGATAGATTACGTCATCCAATACGCCATCATTCTAATTAAAATTTGTACAGAAACACCATTATACGCCATCCACTACGCCATCCAATACTAGAGGGGGCATTGGTGGGAAAATTTGGTAACCACATGGCAGCCGCCATTATCTATGATATTTCAGGACCCAGTCCTTTGCCAACCAACGCGCCTAATGTTTGCCTCCAAAAAAATCCAAGATGGCAGCGTTCAATTGGTTACCCGTGGTTGGCTAAAATTAAGATGCCCCCTCTAGTATTTATATGATCTCTATGGTATTTATTACTTTATGACATATGACGAATGGTTTAAAGACATTACATGCAGTTCATACAGTCAAACCTTGCACTGATAAAAGAACCTCCATTTTTCCAAATCAGGGTGTATAGTGAGAACTCAGGCGGATCGGCTCTTATTCATAGGGTCAAAACAATTGTTCATTTCCAGATAGATAGATATGATAGTTTATTGAAAATTGAAAATTCATGAGCATTTTCTATTTCTCGAATAGAGCTTTTGCTCGAAACGTCAGTATTTTGTTTTCCAAAATCCCGTCATTTTAGCACCTTCACCTTTCATTAAATGAAATATTTTACCTCTCATAATTTACCTATCAATTCCGTCAAGTGTTGGCCCAGTTCCTCCTTTGCCGCACCAACATCCATAACCAACGTAGTCCCAAGCTGACCTTCCTGTTGAACATTCAGTCATCTTCCTGAACTCATTTATAGGAACCATTTTCTTTTGGGCTGCAACTGAAAGTAGACGAAACTGTACAGGCTATGCATTGCTCTTAAGCTCATTGTTTTGACAGCCCGATGGACGGACAGACGGATGGACGGACATACCGACGGACGGACGAACGGACAGAGACAGACAGACAGACAGACAGACAGACAGACAGACAGACAAATATTTATTTAAATTCGGAATTTCTTACAAGTCACACTTTTGAGGAACATTTGTTACGGAAAATTCTGGATCCGAGAAACGGCTGAACACTTTTTCCATGCAGGTCTGTATATATGAATTCACTGGTGTTCTCAAACTCATTAATAATTCATGAATTATCTTAGCCAACCCATGAATGTATATCACATCACATGCGTGAGTTTTGATACCCAACCTAGTGAACTGAATCACATTTCTTAATCTGCATCAATGAAGAAAACACCGCAAATCGTGATGCTAATATACTCGTCTGAGAAGCAAGATCAAACACTCGTTTATCGTGTTTCATCAGGGGACTCCAAACACTCGAAAACAATAAAATCCTCGGGGCTACGCCCTCGGTTTTCATTTGTTTTCTCGTGTCTAGAACCCCTGATGAGACACTCAAACTCGCGTTTGATCTATTACGTCAAAGTAAACGAGTTGCCAAAGACAGTGTTATCATAATAAACGACTTATTAACCTCGTTTACTCGGTCTGTACGGGAAAATATCAGACTTTGGTCTTTTTTGTACGAACCTCGCGTGCGGCTCGGTCCGTACTGTCAAGACCTCGGTCTGATATTTTTCCGTACAGACCTCGTTCTCGGTTAATAATCTCTTAATAATAGAACTCTATTGCATTCTAAAAACATTACGAAAAAGTTGAAAAACTCGCAGAAATAACGCTGACTCCTTAACTGTTTTGGGGTGTTGGTGGCACAGTGGTTAGTGCACGTGCCTTTCACCTCTGCGAGCCGGGTTCGATTCCTGCACGGTGCAGTTATCTGATTAAAAATAATTTCACCCTGGCCGCATGTGAGAAGAGTGCTTCCAGTTTGACTCTACCAAACACCACAGGTTTCCTCCGGGTACTCCGGTTTCCTCCTGTAGTAACACTGGACCTATGAGGGTGGGCCCTTACTGGACCTCTGAGGATAACAGTTTAGATATAACTGATAGAGTTATCCAGTATAAATAAGGTTAGTTTAGTTTAGTTTAGTTTAGTTTAGTTTAGTTTAGTTTAGTTTAGTTTAGTTTAGTGAGCTGTGCATATACGAATTGCCTATAAACATTACGATAAGTAAGTTATATACCGCGGGTATAAAGCCGACATCCGAGGTATATAATTCTTACTCATTTAACCTCTTGAAGAGGTATATATCTGTATATATACCTCTTACCAGGTATTTATCATAGATACATCCAACGTCGTACCCAGGGTGGGTACGAGGTTGAGATACATCCCTACAAAAAAACAAAGGAAACCGACTCAACTATTAAAGTGCTTATAAACCCAAAATGGGTTTTGGAGGATTCGAATAGAGCATAAAAAGTTAGTTAATAAGTTCTATCTCCATTTTTGATTTAGACTTTTAGTTTCGGAGATATAACGGTTCAATAAAAACTTGCGCCACCTAGAGGCCTGGATCCCAGGAACCCATCATAGCTACAAGAAGAAGAAATTATAGTGTGAAACACTGACGTCTTGAGAGTTTACTTACGCGCATAATGCCGTCTTTAATTTGTGCTCTAGCAAAACAAACAGCGACATTAATATCTATATCTATAAGATACCATTTTTATAGAAAGGTGAAATCGTATTCCTGGGATCCAGTCCCCCCGTAGGCGCAACTTTTTCACAAACAGTCATTTTGAGCCGTTATATCTCCGAAACTAAAAGTCTAAATCGAAAACAGAAATACAACTTATTAACTAATTTTTTATGCTCTATTCGATTCGTCCAAAACCCATTTTGGGTTTATGAGCACTTTAAATAATTGGATATACATACCTTGCTTTCCTTGTACAAATGGCGTCCATATCGCAATGAAAAACAAAGCGGTTATCTGCAATATTTTCATCATGTTTACACTCACTTGTGAACCAGCTATAGTGTATATTTGCGAGTTGATCTTGTCCGTAGGACCTGATAAACTTAACTGCTTGCATTTTCAGTGTAGAACATAATATTATAACCAGCTAACTTCTTGAATTGTAATGTTTAGCTGTCACGACATGTCTAAACCACACGTTGCTGACAAACAGTAATAAACAACCATCTGTTGTAGCACCTGTTGCTTCTACGCATGATTTTGTTTCAAAAACACTATTTTGTAGTCTTTTAATATTTCCAAATGTAATTTTAGTAATAGAAAACAGTTTTTTGGGCAACCAAGCCCAATAAGACATAATGTATGGTGCTACTGGTTTAAAGTGAAAAACCATTCAAGTTTTCTACTGTATTAAACTAAGGTTACCGCACTAAGTGGTGATCCCATGTTGGGTTTTTTTATTTACACTTATTTAATCTCGGCGAGATATCCACATTAAAGTATTTCGTCTGACGACTTTTCTGTTTTAGCTTTCGGCACTTCTCCATTACATGTACTCGAAATTTTCCTTCACAAAAATTACCTACTCTAAAATTTCATATGTTTGATTATTGGTTTCTTGTTGGAATTCAACATAACATTGTTGAATAATAATAATAATAATAATAGTAATAATAATAATAATAATAATAATAATAATAATGATAGTAATAATGATAGTAATAATGATAGTAGTAATAATAGTAGTAATAATAATAGTAGTAATAATAATAATAGAGATGATGATGAGAATGACAGTAATAACAAAGAAATGATTTTATAATGATATTGTTAACTGATTAATATTAACAAACATTATCATTATAAAAAATCATTTTTTTGTTATTACTGTCATTCTCATCATCACCATCTCTATTATTATTATTACTATTATTATTATTATTATTATTATTATTATTATTATTATTATTATTATTATTATTATTATTATTATTATTATTATTATTATTAGTGTACAACTTCTGAATGCTCAGTAAATTAAAAACATCAGTTGGGCGCGAATGTAGCCAACTGTTGCGTTAAATATTAAATTACAAATTCTAAAAGTTAGACTATCTTAAAAAAAAAAAACCCAAAAAAAAAACAAGTTGTTCCGTTAATAAGTTATTATTATTATTATTATTATTATTATTATTATCATTATTATTTATTATTATTATTTATTATTATTATTATTATTATTATTATTATTATTATTTATTATTATTATTATTATTATTATTATTATTATCATTATTATTATTATTATTATTATTATTATTATTATTATTATTATTATTATTATTATTATTATTATTATTATTTATTATTATTATTATTATTATTATTATTATTATTATTATTATTATTATTATTATTATTATTTGTTGTTGTAGAAACAAGGATTGGACAAATCCAGACTTAATGAACATTTGAAGATATATTTTAAATTCAAATTTTTCTATATAGTTGTAAACAATAAATAGGTTCAAGTAGTCAATTATAAATTACCTTAATTAGTGAGATTTATAATTATATATATATATATAAAGTATTTCAATAAAGTTTCCATTATTATTATTATTATTATTACTATTACTACTATCATTAACATTATTATCATCGTCGTCATAATTTGGATAAACGAAACACAGTTTTGCCTATGTCATCCTCAGGGACTTTACATATTTATACTAATTGGAACATTCTGAGAAGATTTGTAATATATCTTCTCAGGCGAAAATTTCATCTTCATGGATTTTTTTGCCGTTAAAGTTGACGGAAGTGACGTCGAAAGAGGAATTTGTCTATATGAAAACCACTTTACAGATTCCTCTTTTGACGTCACTTCCATCAACTTTAACGGCAAAAACGTCCATGAAGATGAAATTTTCGCTTGAGAAAATATATTACAAATCTTCTCAGAATGTTCCAATTAGTATAAATACGACTTAAATTTATCTTCGAAATATTGTAAGGTTAGATATACTGCCGAAATAGAGAACGTAGGAGTCTAACGTTTCGAGCGAAGGCCCTTCGTCAGAGAGAAACATGAGACTCCTAATTCTCTATTTCGGTGCTTGTTTGCTATCTAGCGATTTGAGCTGTGTTTGCCCTCGTGCCTTTATGTTTGCCCTCGCACTCCACTGTATGAAAATCTACATAATTTACAGTGTAAAACACCGAGTGCGATGGCATAGTCACATCTTGAACTTGGCCTACTTGTGTTAACACCGCGGAAAAACGTCTGCGCATGCGCGTGATTCGAGCACATTGCACGCGTCAAATTTGTTCTCAAAGATGGCGGTTGAGGAAGTTTACTCGGTTTGTGTGTGAATTTGGGAAAGTTTAAAGCACAATTTTTTGCGATCGGAGGACAAAAAAGGTTTGCATTGATTCTAAAGAGGTAGGTTTGTATTCCAAACCTTTTAGGATTGATATTTAATAACGATTTTCTTCAATATTATACTTTACATATTTACATATATTTACATTTTGAATTTAATAGAATCATTCATCACTTTCAATTCAAGGAAGATACTTCACAAAGGTGACTGTACACAAATTTATTGTCTGGCTTATTCGAGCCTTTATCCAAGCAAGAAGATTTTCCAGATTCTGCTTGGGTGCCATCGAAACAGTTGCTCCAGTGTGTGTTCTTTTATGTTTTACGAAATGTTTTGATACAAACTTTTTGACTATGCGAGCGTTTGCCTTGTGTTTTGTTGGATAACTTTTTTTGCGTAGCATGCATAATTTTTGCGTTGACTATATTTAAGGGTAATGATTTACTCTACAATTTAAGCGTGTGCAAATGCTTAACTCTTTGATAGTTTGCTTAACTCTTGTGTCTTAAGTTCGGTATTCGACAATTTTTCAAGAAATGTTCGCACGCCTCCCGGTCTAAAACGACAATTTTTAATTTAAATTCTGTTTCTTTTTAGATTTTAAATGTTAGAAAACTTTTTATTAATGTCCAAACTACCCGTCTAGTGTATTTTTTTGTTTGTTTCACTTACCTTGAATAATTAAAAGCCATGTTTTTGTTTACGAAGATGGGATTTAAATTCCCCGCCATTTTTTCTAGTACACGCGCATGCGCAGACGTTTTTCCGCGGTGTTACTTGTGTTCGCATTTCATTCAATGTAACAATTATTCAATGTAATGAATTAGAATTAAAATTAAAACGCAGAACGAAACGATTATTCTTTGAACTGGCTATTATGAATGACGTGTTTACTTTTCTTAGCCAATTGTCTTAGGGATTTTGAAAGTACTCAAATTGAATTGCTTTTTGTTTTGAATAATTTCTAGTTTCCAAGCCGATGCCGGAGGCCCGGAAGCAAATGGCCAACACGGCAACACCCCGCTACTGTATCGGCATATTAAACAAATACCAATATGGCTGTTGTTTATAAGCTTTTATTGTGTTTCTTGGCGCCTCTTCTCGCTTCTGGTCAGTTAACGTGGAAGAACCTCAGCTCGAGTAGCGGTCCAGAGGCGAGGCGAGATTGTGCCATCGGCTACGACCGAACATCGAAGAGAATACTCATCTTTGGTGGTCGTGGAAAGAATGGCTTGCTCGACGATACTTGGTCGTTTAACTTGACTACTAAAACATGGGCTAAGGAAAACACCAAAACCAACCCTGGAAAGCGCTTCTCGGTTGTTTCTGGCACTTGGGGAAATGTATTTTATGTCGCTACCGGACAAAGGGGAAGCACATTTTTTCACGATATCTGGAAGCTTAATTTCTCAACGTCGACACTCGAATGGAAACAGTTGGATTCGGGTTCGACAACGCCTGAGAAGCGATACGGTGCTGCTGGAGGCATTTTTCAGCAAGGCAACTCGCATTTCTTCTACTTAACTCACGGTTTCGCCGGCAAAAGGTATTCTAATACGTTTGTCTACAACGTTTTGGAGGAAGATGGATGGAAAGAGGTTTTTGGTGGAACCAGTTCATACAACCCTAATTATCCTCATGCGAGGTGCCTGCATTCTGGAACCATGGTATCTGAGCATGTACTTGTCATGTATGGTGGCTGTATGGGGTGAGTTGATCGTTGATGGGATCTGACTGACAAAAGTCTGTGAGCTGTTGGCTCTCATTGCTCACACAGTCCGAATATGGTCCATATTGTTAACCCAGCATAAATTAATTCATGAAATCGAGAGGCAATATCAATCACAATATATGCTCCATTGAGTTATATATGAATGTACATGGGAAGTTGGGAGAGCCTGAGAAAAGTTGTCACTGACAATCGCATGTGTATAAGTAATTGATGAAATTCATTCAGATTGTTCCAAGCTACACTGATGAGCTGTTGTACAGCGAAACACCGTGTCTGTAGATTGAACTATATATATATATATATATATATATATATATATATATATATATATATATATTCTTGAAAAAAGGGGCTAATGCCCCGAAATACTGAAAATAAAGATTTTTGTAAAGTTTACAAGGATCGATAATAATATATATATATATATATAGTTCAATAGATATATATACAGTCACTTGCACCTAAGTGGAAACACTGCCCATCAAAACATGTTCTACTTCAATGTCAAACATAAAAGTTTTCCTTGGAAACATGTGTTTCCCTTTGATACTGTACGTACATGTTTGTGATCTTACCCACCTTAGCCAATCAAATCTTGCCAATTCCACAGTATCAATTTCAAAATGGTTAACTTTTGAACATGTTTTGATGGGTGATGTTTCCACTTAGTTGCAAATGACAGTATATATTGAAATGTTAAACTTTGGAGGAGGATGGTTATATGAACTAATTAAAACACGATCAAGTCGGTTTTCTTTGTTTTTTTGAGGGATTTATATCCCATAAATCCCTCATTATAAATTCATAGGGATTATATACAGGGGGTGGACAAAAAAAAGTGGCCCCCCACCAAAATATGGTTTATTGGCTATAACTTTCAGAAGAGAGATAAAAATTTGGAAATCGATATGGTTCTACAATAAATGTGTCGATATACGATTATATATGATCGCAAATCTTAATTGTAATCACGTTCTTATTGAAAATACACAAACGTTCAATAGTATTAAATAAGGATACCATGCCATATAGTTTCAGAATTATTTTACAAATTAAATTGTTAAGTTTATTAACAAATCACGCTACAATAGTTCACATCTGTACACATCTATATGTTCACTTAATACTTAGTTTGCATTCCTTTTGATTTTATCACATCTTTGCATCGACTCGGCATGCTCTCAATGAGCTTATGCAAGTATTCCTCAGTTATTGCCTGCCATCCATTTTTGAGTATTTCAAAAAGTTCATCTTCATTCTTTGGCTTCCGCTCTTCAGTTAACCGATTCAGTTCAGCCCATAAATTTTCGATAGGGTTTAAATCTGGTGATTGTGGAGGCCATTGCATGACATTAATTTTTTTATTTTTAAGATATTTTGTAACAACCCCACTAGTGTGTTGGGGATCGTTGTCATGTTGAAAGATAAAACCATCAGGACATACTTGATTGGCAGATGGGACAAGATGATGAATTAAAATTTTACGATAAACTTCTCCAGTCATTATTCCTTTGACGCGATGTAAATCTCCAACACCATTCCAAGAAAAACACCCCCACACATTGATAGATTTTTGGTGTTTTACTGTGCCTTGCATTGAACGAGTGTGGCCCTTTTCATCATTAGTCCGCCAGACAAATTGAGCAGATTGGTTTTGCAGACAAAATGGTGACTCATCGCTCCAAACAACGCGTTTCCACTCATCAACTCTCCAACCAATATGCTCACGAGCAAATGATAAACGTAATAAACGATTCTTCTCACTCACGTATGGTTTCTTGGATTTCTTTCTCCACTTGATGTCTTTCTCATTGAGACGGCGCTGAATGGTTTTAGTGGAAACTTTGACACCAGTCTGAACCTCTAATTCACCAGCTAGCTGTTTTTTGGTTGGGGTGCCTGCTTTAGAACGTTTAACAATAAAACGGTCACTTCATTCAGTGGTTTTACGTTTTCGTCCTGAACCAGGAGTACGACCACAATTCCCACTCAATTTTAACTTGGCACAAAGTTTCTTTGCTGCAGAATAACTAAGGTTGATTTTTTTTGCTATTTGGCGAGCACTAACTCCAGCCTTAAGCATCCCAAGAATTTCATGATTCCTTCCAATTTTCTTCTGCGCTCTTTCTGTTTGGATTTCTTTAGTAGTCTTTCTATCCATGTCACTTTAGGAGATAATTCTTTCCCAGAACGTCGAAAATAACACCATAAACCCGCTTTCTGACATAATTTGTACTGGAGCTATCCATTCAAATATTGTGGGACAATCACATTGATTTTCTATAGGGACTTTTGTGAGCTAAAGGGCCTAAGTATAAGTCGACATTGGAAGATAGGCACTGGGTTTCCTTAAGAATTTATCAATAAAATCAATAAAATTGATGCGTTTCAAAAACCATTGCTTAAAACTATTATGTAACATCACATTTATTCAGATCTCGAAGAGGCCCTTCTACAACATAGGATTTTCTACATTTTCTGCCACTTTGGAAATATCTCTACCCAATAAAACCATATTTTAGTGGGGGGCCACTTTTTTTTGTCCACCCCCTGTATATAAAGCCCTGGGATTATATATATAATCCCTATGAATTTGTAATTGCCCAATCCATAGGATGCCTGCTACAACTATCTCATATGGTAATGCCGGTAGCGCCCACATACAAGAAGGAGAGCAAGGGTTTGCTTTTCACTTACATAGTTTACGAGAGGAAGGCAAACCAATGAAAGTCATCAAAATCTGTTGGTTGAGTCAGCACTTTATTACACTGAACGTTGAGCATAAAATGTGGGATTGATACTGCATCAATTAATATGCATGCCCAATGCTGTGATGATATCTGGTACTAATTATTCATCTGACTAATTATTCAAACAAGCTTGTAGAAGTCTGTGTATGGTTCAATGAACCTTTACGTACTTCTCAAGTTTGTTTAATAAACTGCTTTGGAGTCTTATTATTTCATAAAATCCCGTTGACATTCGACATAACAATGTCCTTCGACACTCGGTAAAGGCTATTTTTTAGAAAACCTTCTTCAATCGTGTTTTAAGTCGGATTCGCCTGAGGGATTTATCTGGCTTAAAGCTGATGTTCGAAGTATTTATCCTTAATACTTAACTAATTTTATATATATATAAATATATATAATTATATATCTCTAGGTTAGACTAGCCATTGAATTAAATGTAACCATGAACCATTTTATTAATTATACCAGAATTAGACTCAAAAATAATGATAAACACAATTAAGTTGAAATCAACATATATCACAGGAAGACTGTTTGAATTTTTTAAACTCTTAGGGGTGGTGGGACTGGTGGACCTTGTCCAGCTGATGACTCGTGGAAATTTGACAGGGAGAAGGATGAGTGGACTCATCTACCACAGTGTGCTTCCCCTCGAACATACTCTGCAATGGCATTGTTGCCAATTGATAAGGATTCTTCCAACAAGAGTATTGTCAGAGCAATATTGTATGGTGGTGGTGAAACAAGTGGCTCTGTTATTACTGTAAGTGTCAATTACTGTACAATGAATATTTTACAGTATTCTTTAGGCATGCAATTAGAGGTGCACTTGCCAAAACATTCTTGCCAGTTGACAGATTTTTGCACTAGCTGATACATGTATATAGTTTTTACTGTAGGTTGTACAGGGCTGTTGAGAGCCGGGATGGGCCCTGGGTCAAACATTGGAGCTGGGCCCCTCACCAAAATCAATGTTTTAATACCATTCTAAATGCCAATCTTGCATCAGAAATAAAAGAACATTTGAAAATTAGTAGTAATATAAGAACATTTGAAAAAATAAAAGAACATTTGAAGATTAGAAGTAATATAACTCCTCGCAACTTGAATTTATCTTATCAATAGCTACAGTTATAGTGCCATATGACCCAAAAATAGGGAATTGTTTTGAAAAGAAACCATGCTAATGGCATGGTATTCAATTTGGGAAACTGTATAACTGGACACTGGGCATATATTAAATAAAAGTTACTACTTTTAATGCTGTTACTGTAGGTAACTAAGGCTCCACCAAATGAAGTTGTTGTGTTTAATGCTGAAGAAGATAAGTGGTCTAAAAAGATTGTTGATGTAAGTTGTTATGGACTGTTTAAGTCATCTGTAGTTTAAAGGGTTGTGGATTCATGGAATATATTTTTATATGAACAGGGAATACTGCCGGTGAAGAGATCAGGACATGCAATGGTGACAGTTGATAATGGTATTATTATGTTTGGAGGGTCATCAAGGTAAGGAAGATTATATTTATAAGTGATGGAAAGAGGGATTGCTAATCTAATCAACCAAGGAAGGAAGGAAGGAAGGAAGGAAGGAAGGAAGGAAGGAAGGAAGGAAGGAAGGAAGGAAGGAAGGAAGGAAGGAAGGAAGGAAGGAAGGAATGAATGAATGAATGAAGGAATGAATGAATGAATGAATGAATGAATGAACAAACAAATGAATGAAAAGAGAGAGGGAGGGGGAGGGAGGGAGAGAAGGAGGGAGGGAGGGAGGGAGGAACCAAGTGAGAGGGAAAAGGAGGGATTGGAGGGAGAGAGGGAGGGAGGGAAGAAAAAAGGGAGTGAGGAAGGAAGGATGAAGGAAGAGACAGTGAATGGAAAAATTAAGAGTGACCTAATTGAAATCTTGAAAATTATAGAAAAAGAACGGAACAGATTGTTGCAAACAAACAGTTAATCAACCAATGGAAATTGCCAAATAATATATAGCATGATTTATTATCTAGTGGTGGTTTCAATAATGATATCTGGTTACTGGAAGGAACATCGAAGATGGCTGATGGATCTCCTGATGGAGAAGAATGCAGTTTGCTCTACTTCACTTATATTGAATTGCATGGTATCTTTATGTTCATTGGCTGGGGGATCTTACTTCAACTGGGTATGTTCTTTGCAAGGTATTTTCGATACAAGGATCCATGGTGGTTTAACATGCACAGGGGATTCCAGGTAAAATAGAAATATCACCGTTAGAACAACAGTAGCCAACATGCACGCGTCCACCAATATCATTTATTAGGGGCCTTAAGCAAGCACAACGCGAACGTCACCACGACGAACCAAGTACAGTAGTATTTTTCAACCATTTTCACCTCGACCTAACCATTGGGTTACTGGAACTCAGATGGCATTATTATTTGCCGTTGATATTTTTCACATAGTTTTCTCGCGTTAAATGCTTTGATAGGCGAAATCTTTAAAAAGTACGTACAAGACAAAAACTGTTGTTAGAGCCATGGAGCTACAATTGAGTGTCATACCACAGACTCGTTTCTTTTGTAGATATCTGGTTTGATTGTGGCATTAATTGGTTTCGTTTTCGCTATAAAATCTGTACCATTCGATCATTTTATGTTTGCACATGGAGGTATAGGACTTCTGATCATGATTCTCGGCCTGCTTCAGCCATTAAACGCACTTTTGTAAGTCGCAGTTAACTTGTCTCTTTTCTTTATCTTCTCTTGTTTTCTTCTGTCGTTTCTTCCTTCCTTAATTCTTTCTTCCTTCCTTTCCTTCCTTCCTTTCCTTCCTTCCTTCCTTCCTTCCTTCCTTCCTTCCTTCCTTCCTCCCTTCCTTCCTTCCTTCCTTCCTTTCTTCCTTCCTTCTATTTTGTCTTATTTCCTTTATTTCCCTGCGTCTTACATTTCTTTCTTCCTTTCTTTCTTTCTTTCTTTCTTTCTTTCTTTCTTTCTTTCTTTCTTTCTTTCTTTCTTTCTTTCTTTCTTTCTTTCTTTCTTTCTTTCTTTCTTTCTTTCTTTCTTTCTTTCTTTCTTCCCTCCCTCTTTCCTTCCTTCCTTCCTTTCTATATTTATTCCCTCTTTTCCTTCATCCTTGCTTGCTTGTTTTCTTATGTTCTTTCCTCGCGGTTTTGCTTCCTTTCTTTTATTCCGTTCTTACTTGTTTCTTTGTTGTTTTCTTTCCTTTGTTTTTCTTTTCGTCCTACTATTCTTTAAATTGCTCATTCTACTTGTCCACCATTCCCACTGTCGCTACTATGGCTTCGCTCCACACCAAACACACGCCGCCATCACTGGCGTCGACTTCTAATCACTGCTTCTAACTCACTCATCATCTCACTTTTTTCTCGTTCAGCCGTCCCCACAAATCCGATCCCCCTACACTGAAACGAAAAATCTGGGAAATCTACCACATCAACGCTGGACGTGTCGCTCTTCTCCTTGCCTTAATTAACATCTCTCTGGGTGTGTTTCTTGCTGTAGTCCCCAAAACATCATGGATTGTTTGGTTTGTGCTCTTTGCACTGTGGATAGTGGTCTTGGTTATCATGGAAGTTCGTCTGCAGATGTCTCGTTGTAGCACAGGAACAACCAACATGGAATTGTCGTAAAATAAGTAGCCGCAACCGGTTTTTAAAGGCCGATCTACATGATTCTTTTATTGTATAGTCGATTGTCATTTTGACGTATGTGTTTTACCAACCAGCGTGTAGAAAGTATTTTGCAACATTCACTAGTCGAATTAAGAACATGAAATTGCGTCGCGTACAGCCAATCGCATGCGCCACAGTGACAATCGTTAGGCTTTACTTAGAGGTCGGTCTGTTGCTTGAAGACCGTCTGTTATAATCTTTGCAAATTCAAATTTCGCTTTCTTTTCTCCGTCGTCAACGACGTCTCATTACTTCTACCACATCTTATTCTTGACACTTAAAGATTACTATAAGACCTAATTTGACTAAATTGACTTGGTGTAAGCCGTGTTATGAAAGTTTTGACAAGGACTATCGGTTTCTATCGCTATTTCGCCTCTTTTTTTTATACGGCGATTAGAAAATAGTTTTTACTTAGCACTTTTAATGGACTGAATCAATTTTCTGATCTACCTTCGGCTTGCTTTCTTTAAACTCTCTCCATCTCCTATTAGAAGCATCGCTGGTGGCTTAATATTGTTTAGTATGCTACTGCCGGTGCTTGATGAAGGGATTGTACATGTATCTGACGATTTGGCCATCTTGTTTACGATTTACTGATTTTCTTGTTTATTGGCCGCGTAAAATGATATTAACGAGCATATCTAATTTCCAACAACAAAATAACCGAACAAAACGGAATAACTGAACAGACAACGTATATATATCGTGTATATATATATATATATCGCCGATCGGGCCGTCTGTGATGTTTTAATTAAAGAAGCTTCAACCATCTTTCATCCGACTTGACGGAAGCAAATCAATCATTTGGAGTGCGCGATCACCGGATCCGGAACACTTATATATATAATATAGTTCAGATCGCGTCGTCATGAAAAATGTCTTTCTTTCCAGTTTCCTGACAAGGAAACGTCGTCTTTCTCTGCTATTTTTAAAATTCGATAGTTCAACATTGAATGTTTGAACTGATGATAAACAAAGATTTGGTTGCCAACGCCCAATTCCGGCAAGGCCATTGCAATGGGTTTTATGTGCTTTGTTTGGTGTTTATGGTAACTCTGTTTTTTTGCTGATGTATCTCAAAGTTAGTTGGCAAGGTCGTCTTTGGCCAGCCTATGTGTGTGTTTTAAAAAAAAATACGTGCGTAAAATTATACTCAAAATTTTGCGTAAAACGAGCACCCAGTAACACAAAATTTTGAGTGAAATATTGATTTTACTCGCACAATAAATTTACGCATCATTTGTGAGTAAAATGTCAATTTTAGTCACACTGTGAGTAAATTTACACAAACTTTGCGTAAATAGCTAGTTTGCGTAAATTTTAAAAACCTGCGTAAAATGTCGATTTTGCTCGCGTAAAAAAGGTGAAGTCTCGAACGGCTCTTAAATCCTCGCTGAAAACATTTTTTTAAAACTAATACGAAAACATTGAATATTTTACATTTTAGTATTCGTTTATTTAACATAGACCTTATATACATGGGTGGCCGCCGGCTTGATGTTCGATTGTGTGCATGTAGGTAGAGTTGATCTATGTGCATGCCATTTGTGAATCAGGTCTTTGGCTTTTGATTTATGTATTTTTAGTTATTAAATTTTCTGTAATTATTTATTGTTATTCGAGGACCGCAAGTTTATCAGTTATTCACTGTTATGTGTTATCCTTGTGAAATAAAGTTTGTCACCAATAAATCTATTCCGAATTGGAGTAGATTTACTCAGAAAATGCTGACCAGAAAGGTTAATTTTATTCAGTAAATCAACTCAAAAATTCGCGTAGCATATATATATAAAACAACTGTCTAATATATTTAATTATATTTATTAACGTTCTGAGGTCCAGTCCTGTATCTTGATAACAGCGATCCGAAATGTTGATAATCTTAATGAAAGAAAAAGATCCCGAATGACTTCATGACAAAGAAACTTTCAAAAATACCCAACTTTGCCTATATCTTTTTTTACCTTTTTTATGAAACAAATAAAACATAGCGGTCCTGTGCGTGTGTACTCTTATAAAGATACGCTTGTACGTCTTTTGAACACGAAAGAAATGCAAAGAGCGTGGAAAGATAACTTTATTATACAGTCACTATAGTACTGTGTCAATAATAATATTATAATTCCAAGTCTCGTATTAATATTGTTCATGTTCCTTTATTTCTATCCCGTTTGCTCAACATAGCAACAGTAATGGTTTTACAAAGAGTGTTTGCCTTTTGAAAGTTATTTATCGCAAAGATTCAGATCGAAGATGAAACATTTGAATATAGTAAGGTTTAGATATACTGCCGAAACAGAGAACGTATAGGAGTCTCGCTCGAAACGTTAGACTCCGACTATGTTTCGATTGTACATGTTGTTTCAACACTGCAGTTACGCAACACGCTACTTTAATTAAACATTTGAATAGTCGTTTAATCTACTGCTGTCTATAGGATATGCGAGGGTTCTCCCTTTGACGAGTTAAATGGTCGGCTCAGCCAGGAATGGGTTAATCACTTGTTAACCCATCGCTGCCTAGGATGTCTGAGGGTTCTTCCTTTGGCAGGTAGAATTGTCTGGCGTTAGACAGCAAAACAAAAATAGGGCCATTTTTGACTAGCTCAGGAATAGGTTAATCGCTTGTTAATCCATAGCTGCCAAGGATGTCTGAAGGTTCTCCTTTGAGTTTAAATTAATTTGATTTTAAATTTACGTAGTGTATATACTTCATGCATGCATTATAGATATTGATTATACTTTATACCTTTAATTGTACATATTCAGATAGATACTGCATGTATATAGTTATTGATTCTTTTACTTTTTTTTACTTTTTTTTTGAGGGCCACAAGTGTGTTAGTACTTTGTACTAATTAAGTGTCACCCTCTTTAAATTAAGTTTCTATATCTATCCTTCTGACGAGTAATCTGGTGTTAGACAGTAAAACAACTATAAGGGGCCATATTTGACTAGCTCAAGAATGGCTTAATCACTTGTTAATCCATTGCTGCCAAGGACGTCTGAGGGTTCTCTCTTTGACGAGTAAAATCGTCTGGTGTTAGACAAAGTAAACTAGGAATGGGTTAAAGAACGTTGTAATCTTTAACGGTTTCAGTATTGCGTTGCCTCGGGGTTGATGGCGCCTTATAGTATTAACACCAATCATTGGTATGATCAAAAATTTGATTTGTATCAATATTCTTTTGTATGTTCAACGCCCACTGATTCGAGTAGCAATTAAAAACACATCATGCAAATGCTCAAGGTTATTGTAGGTGACATTATTGTAACACAACCAAATATACTAATTTAAACGTTATAAAATATTTAGGACTGTTACTCCGATATGCGATGTATGAGTTTTCCCGCTCTGTCCGATGTGTCTGTTACTACAATTAGTGTTAAATATTAATCAGTAGATCACTTGTTTTATACACAGCAAAAAATCACTTTCTTGTTTTAAGAAAAAAACAACTTGTTTTAAGAAATGTTTTCTTAAAATAAGAAATTTCTTATTTGGGAGAATAGCAAGAAATTTTTTCTTACTAAGAAAATCTAAGAAAATTATTTCTTAAAATAAGAAAATTATTTTCTTGTTTTAAGAAAAAGAAATCTTAATCCAAGAAAAAAACAACTTATTTCAAGATATTTTTTTTCTTAAAATAAGAAATTTCTTATTTGGGAGAATAGCAAGAAATTTTTTCTTACTAAGAAAATCTAAGAAAATTATTTCTTAAAATAAGAATAAAATTCAGGTTTTTTTCTTAACAAGAAAATATTTCTTGAAATAACAAAATTTTCTTATTTTGAGAAAATAAACCAAATTGTTATAAGATTATTTTTTTATTGAAAAATAAGAAAAATAGCAAGGAAATAATTTACATGCTCACATGGTAAGAAAAATAGGAAACTGCATGCACATTACATTTATATTATAACTAAAATTACTTATAATTTTTTAAAACAAACAAAATAACATGGAAATGTCATCAGTCTAGCATGAAGTGTATAAAGCTTTTTGAAGTTGCAAAAGTATGACAGATATACCTGCATTCTGCATGCAGTGGAATCCCACTGATATATATATATATATATATATATATATATATATATATATATATATATATATATATATATATATATATATATATATATTAACAGTGTGTGGCCAAAAAATCTGGTCGAATAAACATGTACATTGCTTAAATCAACATGGTTATCAAATATAAGAAAGACTGTAGCGTGCTTTTGTTCAAGGTAAAAAAGTTGTGTGATAGCAAAGTAATACTAACTGGGCAGTCGTAAGGTGGCGTTCTTCACTGTATATACTGTACATTATAATATCAATGATAATCCGTATTCGAATGTCATGTGATGTTTTTGTGACTTCCAAAGGCTTCATAAATTAATTAAAAACCACAAGCAGGTGAAATAACATAACATTCACTGCACTTATAATATGGCTGTGCAGAAAACTATACCATACAAGTTATGTAATATATAAAAAAAGTTCAAGTCGCATCAGTTCTTTAACATGATTCCACTTTACACTTCCTGTACGCTTTTAACATCGCATTAACAAGAATCGCAATGTCCTTTGGTATGCAATTGTCATTGAAAACATAAATCTGCAAAATGGTCATCCCAATTTCATTTTGTTTAGGATAATCAAAATCCAACAAATAAAGTGAATCACTGATGACAAACATACTACAACAGCTTCTAAAAACTTCCCTGCTTCCGTCTTGAATATTAGTTGCTTTCCCACAATGACATAGCAAAAATCTTGGTTGTACACCATCAATGACGTTGCATCCTCATGATTCCTCAAAATAAGAAAGAAAAAGATTTGTTTAACTCATTCCTGTGTGACGACTTCCCCAGAGATGAATAAAATCATCTGGCATTAGCCAGAATAAAATACTAAAGACCAATTCAGACAGGAAAGAGTTCGAGAGATAGTTTATAACTCATTCCTGTCTGAGGGCTTCCCCAGAGATGAATAAAATCATCTGGGGTTAGCCAGAATAAAATACTAAAGACCAATTCAGACAGGAAAGAGTTAACTCTTTTATCCCAAACTGGCCAAAAAATGGCTGGGCCTCTATATACCCTCTTGGTTTAGGGAAAATACACCATATACCAAATACAGTCATTACCTTCAGTTCATGAATCAACTCAATTGTGTTTTGGGCAGATTTGAGTCTTGCAAAAATTGTTGACACATGTTGAAGGAGTTGTACAATTTTTGTGCCTGTAAAAGATAAAATAACAAACAATATCCCAGTTAGTAAAACAACTACAAAAATAAAACTAATGGCCAGCATTTTAATGTAATTCAGTGCTGTAGTATACACTCATAAAATAATAAGAAAAATTTATTCAAAGGCTCTAAGAAAACTGATAACGAGTGTACATACCAAATATTACACTTCACTGGCATTATCATGCACCTACATACACTATATATATATGAAATGCACCTTCGCATAATATCAGAAGCCCTGTATGTATATATATATATATACAGGGCTTCTGATATGCCCTGTATGTATGTATGTATATATATATATATATATATATATATATATACAGGGCTTCTGATATGTGAAGGTGCATTTCATACAATTGACCTTAAATCACATAACCTCACGAAAATTGTTTGGTTGCTTGCTTGGTGAGCACACGATTGGCTGTTTTAAATAAAGTGGGCCATGGGAACAAGGCTACAGATAGTGTAACTTACAAACAATGAGCAGTAGCAGTGCATGCAGTAGCAGTGCTTGCAGCCCAGAGGTGGGCAATTGACTTCACATACTGTAATTTCACATTCTTTGGTGGACTAGCCCAGTGAGCTGGTCACCTCACCTCATCTAGTCACTCCTGTTCACTACCTGAGAGAAAAAACCCAGCCTTAACCCTTTCACTACTAGACTTCTTCTCTCGACGAGTAAAATAGTCTGGCATTAGCCAGAGAAAAATACATACTAGAAGGCCCCAACAGTAGTAAAATGGTTAATGAGATAGGTTTTGACTCTTTCTCTACTAGACTTCTTCTCTCAATGAGTAAAATCATCTGGCGTTAGCCAGAGTAAAAACTAAAAGGCCCCAACAGTAGTGAAAGGGTTAAGCCTGTTCAGTATATAAAAAATATAGCCCAATAACTGATCATCACTTACCTGATGTTGAACTTTATAACATCATATACAGGGGGCTCAACAATAACCTTTACATGTAGTCAGTAACCCCTGAGTTCTTGCCCTGAACAAAAACACAAAAACAGAAATTGATAGTTTTTTTGATATTTTTGAAAGATATTTTTGATAGTGTTTACACTGTAACTGCAAATACTATATATATAAGCTTACTGTTAAATGTGATGTTGAGTTGAAGATATCAAAACACATGGTATTAAATAATTAAACCAACCAGCCAAACCAGCTTAATATTAAATTAATGATATACTGTATACAGTGAAAGAATATACAGTGATATAAAGAATATACACGGTAAATTTTAAATAATTTTAATAGCTTGGACGATTCGACTAGGATTTATTCATCATCAGGAATACTAGACACTTTCAAATCCCTTGATTAGGAATCACTGGAGTTAGTAACATTTGAATATAAGCTTAAAGTTTAAGATTGAATGCAGTAAAAACCCGCTAACAAGAACTTTCAACTATAAGAACCTCAGGCTGAAATTAAGAATTTATTTATATAAGAATATAAGAACCTATCCCAGGCTGATTTGGTAAAACGTACGTTCTTGTTAGCGGATTTTTACTGTTTTACTAGTAAGAACTATAAGAAGATTGTATCAGCTTGAAAAATATTAATAAGTAAATTCACTACATTTAAATTGCGTATTAAAGATGACTTACCTTCTACAATCTGACATATTTCTCATCTACAGTAGACAATGATAAAAACAACGAGTTCCTTTGCAATACATCATAAAATACAAGCCACAAATTCCACTATTGATCAGTTAAACGCGAAGCTCCAACGGTCAATGGACGATTTTGAAGTTTGAACCTCGTTAGCCCGCGTTCCCTTTGGTCAGTTTCACGGGTTATCACGAGATACTCGCGTTAGCCTCGCGCGACTTCCCGCAGCTTTCTTTGGTTCGCTTTATGATATAAATATAATGCTTACATACTAGAATTAACTGGGGGCCATAATGCAAATAGATTCCATTTTTGTTGCCAACAATACTTATCTTATATTTGATATCATAAATAAAGCATGTCAGGTGAAAACGATCAAACAGTAACACAATTTTCTTTACATAATTTTTTTTTCTTATGTTAAGAAATTTTTATCTCATAATATTTTTTTTCTTGTGGCAAGAAAATGTTTTCTAAGTCAAGAATTTTTTTCCTATAGCAAGAATTTTTTTTCTTAGTTAAGAAATTTTTTTCTTGCGGTAAGAAATATTTTCTTGTGGTTACAAATTTTTCTTGTATCAAGAAATTATTTTCTTGCAATAAGAAAATATTTCTTGTTTTAAGAATTTTTTTTCTTGTTAAGAAAACGATTTTTTGCTGTGTATGCTGATAGCTTGCACTTTGAATAAATACCGTTATATTAAGAGAGCAAGTCCCTTCAGAGCAAAACAAGTCATTGAAGGTCATTTTGTTGCTATAGAAATAAAAACACTAATAGTCCGTCATCTTTAACCAGTCATCTTTAACGGTCATTCAGTGTCAAAAAAAACTCTTCTCAAATTGTATAAGGTAAGAATAAAAACAAGCATCTTCAACTTTTGCTTTTATAAGAACAGTATCGAAAGGAATATACCAGTTGACGTTCGCAAACAACTTCTTATTATACTTGCAGAATCATTCATTTCGCGACTCGATAGGCGTCCGTGTATACTGATTGGTTAATAGAGGGTTTGACGTCACCGATGCTTAATGCGTGTATAAAGTGTAGTTATTCCCTTTGTTGAGAAGAGTGCATCGTAGCTGGTCCAAAAGAATACATCTGATCGCTGTGAGAAACCGACGATGACTACGTTTGCTGTTTTAGCAGTATTTTTATGTTTTATGGTACAATCTTCGCTACAGTTGCAATGGCAAAAGCTTACTAACGACACCGCAGAAGGTAGGTAGTCAATTTTTTAAGATACAACGATAAAACGCTTTAGTTTACATCACTTTCCGCTTTGTACTGGTAACCTGTCGCTCTCGTATCTATTTAGTTTATTCGCATACATTTCTTAATATAAAAGAATTACAACTTAGTATTTCGCAAAAGTCGTATAAGAGGAGAATTCTGGAGTGGTTTGGTCATAGGAAATAACTAATATTTAGTCCTTAACGTTTTGCTATTATGCAATTTTGGTTAGAGGTGAACGTGTTAGGGAATGTATATATATATATATATAGTAATATCTGTGATAAGCAGTTGGACAGTGAATTTTTGTGTAGACTGATGGTATTACTATAATCAGTGTTTGCATGTTCTGTGTCAGTTTAGTATATAAACTGAAAAATACCGCTCTCCGTGCATATGCTGACAAGTTAACGTACCTAATTTAAGCGGCTAAAACGCCGCGGTGGCATACATTCGTGAAAAGAAGGCTTTGCGTGCCAGCAGTTCAAGTTAGTTTTCAGTTAGTTTTCTACTGGAAAATACGAGAGAGTTCTATTTGTCTTTGAACTCAAGATAATTGGGGCTAAATAGCCCTTCGATATGTTGTGGATTCTCTCACGAAAGGAATCCAGCTGTGAGCCACTGGCTTTAAAATCCATTAAAGTCAACAATACTATAATACCCTGCCGTCAAAAGTTTTAGCATTTGAAAGAGAGAATTATTGACGGGTCATTAATTTTCTAGTGGTATGTAAATATGTACAATTAAGAATGTCCCGTTTCGACTGACCTGTTTTATTCAAATTCAAGTACTTTTCCCACGCCATATCCTTTGGGCGTTTTCCACGAGTTCCGTGAGTTATTTTGTCATTCACGCAAAGAATTGAGAAGGCGTTCTCTTTGAAACCGATTAAAGGAATGCTAGCTCGGCTTTGGGAATTGTCAAATGTCCTTCGACCTACAATCATGGTCATAAATAATTGGGACAGCAGTGCAAATGAAGAGTCGGGTAGCCTCACACAAGAAAAACTACTGATAATATATCGCCTTGAATCCTTACCTATAACAATCCCTCCCCTCCCCCCTCCATCATTGCCTTGTTTCATTTTATATTTGGTGTGATATAACGACGAAAAAGAGCACTAGAATGGCAACATTGAAGGGGGGCAACTTCGAATGCGTAGTGGTTTTTACGAACTGTCCTAGGGTTTTTGGCCATGATTGTAGTTTACTTTGAAAAATTTCTGAGTTTCCCAGTGGGCCCTCTGATCGCCAGTAAGACGCTCTACATATACAGCTAAATCAATTGAGGTTGTCCTGGCCAAAGCCAAAAGGTCAAAGCCAAGCGCGAAAAGTACGATGTGAATTACTATTTAAATAGCGAAGCACACTTTTACTATATTTATAGGTCAAAATCATACAAATAAACCAAACTTGCCTCTCTGCAGGGATTATTAACGAGCATTTTCGCGCTTGGCTTTGACCTTTTGGCTTTGACCAGGACAACCTTAATTGATTTAGCTGTATACATACTATTGCGGAGCTACTCCATGAGACTCAGATTATTTGAACGTAGATCGAGTTCGATGTATGACGTCATATATTGGTAATAGAATGCTAGCTTGAATATGAGATTGCGTGTATATGTTGTGTAAGTTATTTTCACTCAGAAAAATTTCTGAGTCCCCAAACGGGACTCGAACCCACAACCTTCTGATCGCCGGTGAGACGCTAGCGCTCCAAGCATTGAGCTATATACTGGGACTCGAATGATTTGAACGTAAGGAGTTGAGTTCGATACGCGACATTATCTACTCATGTGCAAGTATATATGATGATTATATGTTAATGTTGTAATAAATGCATGTTGTTAAAAGAAGCGATGGCTGCTAGAGAGGTGTTAGCTGAGATATTAGACCGAATTGTGCACGTAAATGTTCGGCTCAAAGAGAGTGGAGACGTCAAAATCAGATCGTCTCTAATTCTGAGTGCTGCGAGAGTGTCAAGACGCTTCTTAAGATTTCAAGTACTCTCCATCTCTATATGTTTTGACACAAGATATATTATACTGATATTCATATCGGAAGCAATGAATATATAATATGACTCTTTATTAAGACGCACCTATACACGCTTATGACTTCTGTTAACCTCTTTTTAAGCGAGTTGTTCGCACGTCGCGACCGTTCATATATATTAAATTATACTAAACATGCCATATATTAACACACCGACTCGTCGCAGACATACGTCGCCAGCTCAGTTTGACTGAATACGAACTGCTCGTATAAGGTTCTGATAAAGATCGTATATATACCGCTTGTATATACCTGCATGTAAATGAAACCAGTTTACGCGTATGCGCGTAGTAGGTGGGGGGTCAGGGTGGCAATTGCCTTCCAAAACTATTTGAAAAAGATAAATTCGAGCACATGCATTGTGCTGGGAATTTCGGGATATTACTCGATATAAACGAAAGTTTACTACACAAATAACAGTGTTTATACATTTTTCTAAATATATCCAAAGGTCCTAAGCCAAGTGGGAGACGCGATGTGGCCATTGGCTACGATGATGTCAAAAACCGATTGTTCGTGTTTGGGGGAAGAAGCGGGGGACAGATCTTAAGCGAGACATGGTACTACGACTTTGATTGGAAAAACTGGACACTATTGGAAAGAACAACCCAGCCTGAAAAACGTTTTACAATGGCGTTCGGAGTCTACAACGGTGCTATGTACATCTCAACTGGTGAAGGACCCAACAAAGAATTCTATAACGACGTGTGGAGGTTTGTGGATATTTTTTTCTTGTTTGAGACCACCGCAATTTCAAAAAAAATAAGTGTAAAGAAAAAGAATGCTTGTTTTAATTATAAGATTTTGTTCTTTTGTCTGCAAGATAAGATGTGGCTTTTTATCCTAAATTTTTTTTTTTAAATTTGTTTATGGATACTTAAGAATGCTTTGGTTTTCCATGACGCTTAGTTATAATTAAATATAGTGTGTTTTATTTATAAATATATTATTTATTTATTGCCATTGCGTAGCAACCGCTTTGAGTATAAATTGGTTTTCATTAATTAATGAGGTAATCATGAACATAATGGCAATATGGTGATTAACTCTTTCCTATATGCGAATCGGTCTTTAGTATTTCATTCTGGCTAACGCCAGACGATTTTATTCACCTCTGCATGGGGAAGCCCTCAGACTGGCATGAGTTTTAACTATCTCTCTAACTCTATCCTGTCCGAATCGGTCTTTAGTATTTTATTCTGGCTAACGCCAGACGATTTTATTCACCTCTGGGGAAGCCCTCAGGCAGGAATGAGTTAATAGAGAGAGGGAAGGAAGGAAGGAAGGAAGGAAGGAAGGAAGGAAGGAAGGAAGGAAGGAAGGAAGGAAGGAAGGAGGTAGGGAGGGAAGGGAGGGAGGGAGATCGAGAGAGAGAGAGATAGGGTAGTTCAATGCGTGATTAGCACACACATAACTTGTCATTAGAAGGTTGCAGGTTCGATTGGCCTCGGAATGTCTGCACTATTACAGCAAACTCGCACAGATATCTCATGCACTGCATGTATACGTTTACAACTCATAACAAAATAATTATAATTGAAGTCTGTATAGAACGAAGGTGTTCTATTTTAATTTTTGTGTTCTCATACAGGTTCGATTTTGCCAGCATGACGTGGGAGAGGTTAGACCAAGGTACCAATCCTCCCGAGGAACGATACGGCGCGGCCGGTGGTATTTATCCTGGTCAAAGCTTGCTGTGGATGTCACATGGTTTTGCTGTTAAGCGATATTCAAATACGTTCACTTATGATCTCCTTGCTGGTCGTCAAAGATGGGTTGAAGAATTTACTGGCACTAACTCCTATAACCCCAAGTATCCCCATGCGAGATGCATTCACGGAGCATCCCCTGTTTCCCCAGATCACCTTGTTATTTACGGAGGGTGTCTCGGGTGAGTTTTGAAACGTTTTTGTACATATTTCTGACTTTTCGCATTATTTGCTATTCTCGTGCGTATTTAGGAATTTTTGTAACTAGTTTTAATAAGTTAATATATTTCATTACATTAATTTTTAAATAACAACAACGATACAACAGCAACAACAGCAGCGGCAATAACGACGACAGCAACAACAGCAACAATAACAACTACAACAGCAGTAACAGCTTACAACAGCAGCAGCAACAACAGAAATTATAGCAGTAGCAACAACAGCAGCAGCAACAACAGCAATTACAGCAGCAACAACAACAGCAGTGACCAACAACAGCATCAGCAACAACAGCAATTACAGCAGCAGCAACAACAACAACAGCAGCAGCAGTGACCAACAACAGCATCAGCAACAACAGCAATTACAGCAGCAGCAACAACAACAACAACAGCAGCAGCAACAACAGCAATTACAGCAGCAGCAACAACAACAACAGAAGCAACAACAACAATTACGGCAGCAACAACAACAACAACAATTACACCAGCAACAACAACAACAACAACAGCAGTGACCAACAACAGCAGCAGCAACAACAACAACAATGACAACAACAACAACAACAACAACAACAACAACAACAACAACAACAAATGGTTTAATGATAGCATTTACATTTGACATTACTCTTTATTTGCATAAACACTACATCAAGACTAATATATTTAAATACAAGAATACGTTACATCATTATTGAAAAATTAAATACAATTGAAAATTTGTTATTACAAATCAATTTTATATTAGTTAAA